>CM030373.1:0-81160 GCA_003604175.2 Clonorchis sinensis | reverse complement strand
CATAAGAAAAAGTGTTGCGATGAAGTTGGCTGAACAAAATTATCTGGTCCCTTAAATCTGGGGAGTATAAAACAAACAAACGTTTGTTTTTGATTGTTTTTCCTGGGTGGAATTTGCATTGGGTATTCTGTAGATGTTATTTTATTCTTAAATAACGCCAACATATGGGAAAGTGCGATTTCGTGTTTTATCTCTCGTAAACCGGTAGCAAAATGCAAATCGGTGATGGTCCGTGACCTTGAAATTTCACTCACTTAAACAAAATGCTATGAGCAACATATCACCTGCAAGTGTAAATGGATTAGACTAACTCCCCGCAAAATTCGCAACCTCGAAAACCCTATAGTTCCGGCGAAAATACTTTGGGTGTGCTTCTAGTGAGCGGCCAAAACCAGTGGCAGGTGGAAGAATCCGAAGAACCTAGTGTGCTGAGCTTCTTTGCTTTTAACAACCCGTACGCGAAACGCCCGCTGTCCTGTGCTTTTTGTCTAAGGAGGCAGGGGAACCATCTATCAGTCACCTCCTACTATCTTAAACAAAACCATAATTTTCAAAGCTTTTGTACAATCGGCTCCCAGTAAATCGACCTTTAATCAAAGAGGAGTCGGGCGCCTGCAGGGCCCTGCCGAAGTATGGAACGCTGTTGTGTGAAACGCGGCAGTTTGTGACCGAGGAGTTCGGCAAGATCTTTACAACTCAACCATATACAAGTACCGCCGGAAGTCTCTCTGCTGAGTAAGTGACGAATAGTTGGGTCGGATGATGTGCCTTCGGTCCAGGCAAAACGTTGAGAGTCTCAGCACAGGCTTGTGCCGCAGTCGGGGAAATGTCATTATAGCTTCTCGTGGAGGCAGCAGATAGCGCTATTCCGACGGTCCTCGGATGTAGTAAACGTCGATGGAACACTTGAGGCAAACCGGTTTTTTTCTCCCCTGTATAAATTTGTTTTCTGTATTTAGAGACCACTCGGTTCCAAGCACTGGGAAACACTCTTAATAGATGTTTTATTAGGTACCTTGCCTCAATCAACAGGGCTAGCTTAGTCGATGTGCACCCGGGACCGAGGGCGTTTTGGTCGAGGTCAGGCAGCAGGCGGAAGGCTTGGAGAGTTCTTTGCGGTTTGTTGACATTCCGAACAGTCTCTGACGTGGTCGAAGATATCGCAATCCATGTGAGGTCAGTAGGCGTAACTACGAGTGATTGACTTCATCCGGTTAACTCCAGAATGCTCGGAATGAAACTGCCTCAGGACTCGAGAGCCTAAGGGGCGTGGTACCACCACGCGTTCTCCAGACACGAGGCAGTCGCCAACGATGAACAGGAAATCCCGACGATGGAAAAGAGGTTCGAGATCTTCGTCCAGATGTTTTGTCGACGAAGTGTCCTGAGTAAATGGATCGCCTGTTGCAGCGTCGAAGCAGCCGAAGTTTCACGCTGGGTATCCGGAACAGTCACTGGTAAGGCACACACTGTTTCGAGCGGCTGCTGGCTAGCGTGGTCATCGATGGATAAGGCTGCGATGACGGAGTCCTCTTCTGGCATGGTATGGTTGCCGATCAGTCGTGAGAGGGCACCCGCTTGGCCGAAATTTTCAGTGCGTCGACACTGGATGCCGAAGTTCTAGCCAAGCAGGATGAACACGCAGCGTTGCAGCCGACTCACCGAATGAGCGGGTACGCCAGATTTTGAGCCAAAAATTGACAGCAAAGGCTTTTGATCGGTCAGAAGAGTGAATCCCCGGCTGTAAATCACCTTGTGGAATCGGCGGACGGCGAGGATTAACACCAAGGCCCCTCCCAATTTGGCTATAGTGATGTTCCGCTAAGGTTGGCGACCTGGATGCATGCATGATCGTCTTCCCAGTTCC
This sequence comes from Clonorchis sinensis, assembly GCA_003604175.2. Classification (NCBI taxonomy): domain Eukaryota; kingdom Metazoa; phylum Platyhelminthes; class Trematoda; order Opisthorchiida; family Opisthorchiidae; genus Clonorchis; species Clonorchis sinensis. The sequence continues at coordinate 79,293 of CM030373.1, read as the reverse complement.
GTCAGAGAAAACGTGGAGGACGACACCGTAAGCGGAAGTGTTGGCTGCCACGGCAATTGGCAGCTTGGGATCATAGTACGTCAGTGGAATTTCGAAGCTGAGAATGTACTTGAGTTTGCAGAAAGCTGCTTCACATTCTTCTGACCAAGCCAAAGGCAGTCCTTCTTTAGGGGGTGATTGAGCGGCGGTCGGACAATATACAGTGCAGGCAGAAATGCTGAATAGTAGCTGATGAGACCCAAGAAGGAGCGAAGCATGGTAACATCCTTGGGTGCTGGCACCTGTTGAATAACCCGTATGTTCTCGGGATCAGGGTGTACACCGGAGGCATCGGAGATGAACGGCCGTCATGAAGAACTGACACTTTTCAGGACGGAGGCGAAGACCGTTGTCCTGGATACGTTGAAGCGCCATGTCAATTTGCGTGCGCAGTTCGTCTGGAGAGCCAGCGACAATCGGCACATCGTCCAGGTACGCGGCCACACCTGTAATGCCAGAGAGGATAGTGTTCATCAACTGCTGAAAGATCGCAGGGGCCGTCTTAACCCCAAATGGTAGACGTTTTTATCCGTACAGGCCCCTGTGCGCGTTGACGGTCAGCAAGGATCGGGAGTCCGGCGCAACTTCGATCTGCAAATATGCATCGGCCAAGTCAAGTCTGGCGATACAACTGCCGCCGTTTATAATGGTGAGTAAATCATCGGGCACCGGCAGTGAGTAGTGGTGGTGTTCGACAGCAGCACTGAGGCCTGTTGAGAAGTCGGTACAAATGCGGATTCACCCGTCTGGCTTCTTCACTACGACAATTGGTGCTGCCCATACTGAGTAAGTTACTGGGGACAGGACGCCCTGCTGATTGAGGCACTGGAGTTCTGCATCAACCTGTGGGAAGATGGCGTACGGGACTGATCTCTTGGGGCGAAAAACTGGAGTAGCATCCGTTCGAAGTCGGAGGACTGCTTGTGTAGTGAAACAGCAACCGAGGCCGAGTGATATCATTGGACTGATCTGGAGCAACAACGCGAGAATCGACCGCATTGCAGATGGAACTGATTGGGATATCCGCCAAACCAAGACGGTCGAACCAGTCAAGATTAAGAAGATTTAATTCGGCAGCCGTCACGTAACACGACCCAGTTAATTTCGTTCCCTAGAATGAGACGTAGCATTGCAAATCACCGGAAAGCCGCAACTCACCACCACAGGCACTGATGGCAGTTCTGGAGGACCGTCGGACAGGAAGTCGCCTAAGCGCGTTCCAAAGATTCTCCGATATAAGAGTGATGTTCGAACAGTGTCCGACTGCAGCCGAACCGGATGTTCATTGACAAGGACAGCAAGGAATTTCCGGTAAGATGGGGCACCAACTTGGAACGTTGCCAGCAGACTCAAGGAGGAGCCCACCGGCTTAGAATTCTGGAGACGTGGTTGCTGCCTGGATGCGCCGTGGGGTGTGCTGGATGAGCCTGCCCGATAGTATCCATCTTTGTGACCCGCGGTATTGCACTGTCTACACCGGCGCTCTTTGTAGGGGCACAGTCTAACGAAGTGCCAAGCTCCGCAGTGCCATCACGGGGATGAGAGCTTCTTCTTCTGGGCATTCTGCTGACTGGATTGAGCAGTTCCAGAACGAGGCTAGCCAGAGGAGGACGGGCCAGAGATTTGAGAACCATAGGGTTTGGAGGCCTGACGAACTGCTTGAACTTCGGAACAACCTTGGCCCCCAGATTGGACCAAAGTTGTGTCATGCTGTAGCTTGGTCAACCGTTGGTACTCGTCAGCAATGACGTTGAGTGTTAGCGAAGGGACTTGCTCAAGACGGTTGAGCAGACGCGTCCGTGTGTCGGCGAATTTGGGAGATTGGAGGCTGCATATGAAAATGAGAGATTTGAATTTGTCAGTCGTGAGCAACTTCAATTCGAAACGTTCGCATTCACGATTAACAATGCCAACGTTCGTCAAAAACTCGTCCGACTCGTTCATAACCAACTTTAAACAGCGGTACCGCGTATTGAGCAGAGAAGATGCATCAAAGTCTTCACTGTGTCGTCAAAAAACCTGTCGCGTGGGTTTTGCGGGAGAATCAGGTTGCAGTGCTTATCCAACCCTGCCGGGCCAATTTTACGAGGCAAGAGACGGACATTTCACGCATCGTCCTGCGCGGCAAGATCAACTCGGAATAGGTCCCCGTAACGGCGGAACCATGTCTCGAACGTGACCTCAGCGTCTGGGTGATAGTTAAACTCCTATGCTATGCTATTCGCAACTGCGTCAACCTGTTGACCAGACGTCGGATAGGACGTAGCACTACTAGTGGGAACCCTCAGCTGCGTAAGCACCTCGATAGGCTTTAGCTGTTGCTCGAGCAGTGCCCCTACTTTCGCGGGACCCATTACGAGTAGACCGAAACACCTCGTTGCCAAACGTTACGTATCGGAATCGGGTACGATCAACGGCTATACGTGACCTGAGAACGAGCGCACGAATCCCCAGCTTTGACGCGAGCCCAGCCACTCCTAGCGCAGAGAGAGAAGGCCAGATCTTCAGAGGAGGGCTTTTACTTCCTCAACTAAATGCGAAGTACAGTGGCAGCACCGTCGAATATATATAGTTCGAGCAACCTTGGGGAACGACAAATCCGTTAGCACACACGAAGTCTAACTGGCCAATAGGAAGGAGGCGCGGTCTTTTTGGATTGAGGTGCAACATAGAGGAAAAAGGCGCAAAATTCAAAAATTCAACACTTTAAAAGATAAGTTTGGCAATAACTGGAAAAATAAACGGTTTTTGGAGATACTGATGTCCCCAAAACTCCCCCATGCACCAACTGTGGCCGCCGGATTACGATTTACCGGAGCAACGTATACCCTCTGTTCCCAAGCCACCGTCGTCAAATTCCGACGACTGAACCGAGTGGTGGGTGAGCTTCAGGAGCTGGAACCCAGTAGGGCCACAGCCGTTGATTGTTTGGGGCATATCCTTTGCGCTACGGTTGATGTCTACGACTAACCAACTGATCAAGGATATTGCTGTTTAACCTCAGGTGACAGTTTAGGCCACAGACTCTGGCTTCTGAGTGCTTTGTGACCAACTGACTAGTAGCAGTGACTGCTGGTGTGCAGTGAATCGCGTAAAATATCACGTTGACTGTTGTGAGGATGAACTTTGTTCACTGTGCTCTGTTGCTCTTCAGACTTGTCCCAAATGTGAGTGCGCACTCGATTAATTTATTTTTGGTGCCTAGCCCCCTGCCTCTCCAGAAAGCTCGGAGGTGTGCTTGCTAACCGGCCTGCAAAGGGGGCGTCTCACAATGTCTAACCCTAGCAACATGTTATTGGTCTGCGTCAGCTAGGTTCGTTTGGCTACTTGCTATGATCGACGGCATGATCATCCTGGTGTGTTTCGTCAGGCACAATGGAGAACTCAGCTGCTGTTTACTACTCCTACTACTATTAGTTCTATCGTTTATTTTTGAAGAGTATGGTCACAGGCATAGGAAGTGAGTGGAAGCAATGAATGCGAAAGGGTTACGAGAGAATATGAGATAAAAGAGAGAAAGGTCTCTTTCGAGGTCATGCCACCAACAGTTCCAGTCAGATAGGATGAACCCAACGTACGTGACAATGTTGGTATGGCGTTTAAAGTCCAACAACCGAGGAGAGGATAAAAATTGCTGAACGCTTTGCAGGGCGCGGTAAGCGCTAGCACAATCAAGACTCTCACATCAGGCAAAAAGTGTCCGTCATAATGGGTCTGGTGTGAGATTCAATGGCAACAATATACACTCAACGCCATGTGCCACGCATAAATGTGTCGTACTACTACTGCTCCTACTCCTACCATTACCGTCATACGTCAGTTAAATCGGCCAGCCCTAAGTTCATCAAACCGCGTACCACTTATCCGAAAATAATGAATTTGTCTGCCGCGGTAAAAACTCGGAATGGCAATTTTGGAAGTCCCAGAAGACAAAATTCCCTATATTTCCAGTCAAGCATGACACAGCAAAAATTATTTACGAAAGTGATATTTCCGCACATTTTGCGTTCACAAGCACAATGTAGATTTTAGGAAACTCAATGAATTATTTCCGCATTGGAATTACCTGCAACTTTCGTCCACAGTAAACGATTCATGTTTTACCAAAATTCGCGATATCTTATTACTTTACGCACCATTCTCCCAGGGTCGCCTCTGCTCAGCGACTGCCGTTCATCTGGAAGTTACAGGATAAAAAATGGTGTGGCACTCGTCTTTAAGTTCTCAGTGCACGGCAAGCGCGAGGACTCGCATAAAAAGCGTTCGACAGTGCTCTGAAATGGGTATTAGATGGAGCGTGGACAACCGTTGGAGGAAGGTTATTCCAAGCACCAACTACCCGAAATGAGAAAAATAAGTTTACCTAAGAAACGTGTGCGCTCTGTGATTTGGAGTCTTCCGACCGTGTCCCCGCCGTGTTAGCTGGGTCAACGGTGGAAAACCTGTTTGCCAAACCTTTTTCAAACAGGGCATACGTAAGTATCAGGTCTCTACAGAGGCGGCGATACTCCAAGGAAAGGAGGTCAAGCACTGCGAGACGCATTTCATAGTCCACGGATATAAGGCCGGCAACCATTTTCGTAGCAGCTTGTAGCAGCTTGCATCCTGACTAGATAACTTGGTTGACATATTCAAAAAGCGGTCCGATATAGGCCCCATAGAGTGTTGGGAAGCCCATACGAGTAATACGGCAGAAGGTGCGCCAAATCATCCGTAGAAGGGCGAATGCCTTTTGAAAATATTTATCACGGTAAAGTGAGAAGAACGTGACTGAAGAGAGCCAAATAGCCAAATGCCTTACGGTAGCTATCCTCGTGATGTCATTTGGTCAATTTTCACCATGCACAACAAAGGTCTTCGCTGAGTCTAGTCCAAAAGGCATATGGACGCATTACCGTCATACAGAGGGTTCCAGTACAACGACCAATGTATTGCAATGACTATGTAACGGTTAATCTCCCCACAATTAACTTCACACCTGAAATTACCACCATCATCCTGTTTTGTCTGTCAAAAAAGCACGTGTCAAAATCACGACATGAATATAACCCTGATGAACAACATGCCAATAAAGATGGACGCCAGATGATTGACTATTACTGTTTTTACGTACCACTTTCATTGCAATGACAAAAATATAATGAGACCACAAGTTTAAACATTGTACATGCATCACGGAGAAACGCGCACGTCAGAACTCAGTTCCGGCTCAACTCAACTCAGGCCCGAAAAACTCATGTCACATTCCGCTATTGGATATACCATCACACAACGTCGCAAAGCGCCAAGTCCCTCTGGTTATGTGGATTATCGACATTAAAGGGTTAGTCAACTAGAAACCATATCAACACGATAAGTCCCCACCTTTTGACATTTTGTTTTAAGATTGTATCAATATTACTCAAGGTGCACCTAGCTTTTGTACTATATCTGTCCTCTCGTAAGCATACACTTTATTAGTGCATATTACATTCTGCCTATTAACGGGTTAGTCACAAACAAACGCACCTAATATCTACATCCATTTGGAGGGCACTGGCGTTTGAACCCCAGGATTTCAAGTCGTCCGCAAAAAGAAGACATGGACTTGGAAGAACGTCTGGAAGTTCGTTGGTGTAGATCAGAAACAGCAGTGGTCACAAAACGGAGTCTTGAGGAACTCCAGTGGAAACCGGCGCTGGAGAAGATTAGGTCGAGTCTACTTTCACTCGAAATGTTCCGTCTGATAGGACCGCCCTAATTAAGCGTAGAAGTTTATCTTGAGTCCCAGAGGACGCGAGTTGGTGGAGCAGTGGGTGTAGGGCTTTTGAGGAGTCGAAATACATGGCATCTGATATGAATCCCACGTCCTTAGCTTGGGTTAAGCTGTCCATAAATACCAGCATGCTCGTCACGCAAGAACGGTTGGGGAGGAATCCGTGTTGAACTGGGGATATTAAGCTGTTGGCAGTAAAGTGATCTAGGATGGCCCGTTTCAAAATCCTTTCCATCACCTTGCATGGTACGCTAGGCCGGGCGATACTATCGCCCGGTCACCAGTTTCTTTGATCGGCGCGATAATCGCTTCTTTCCAGGCAGAGAAAAGGTTGTCTTCGTCAAGCGACTGACAAAACACCAGGTAGAAATGCTTTGTTAGTGTGAAAGACGTTTCCTTCAGGATCGTTGGATGGACCTCGTCTAGCCCCAACGCGCAGAACGAGTTTGTCTTGTGCAAGAGTTGACGAATGTCCTACTCCGTGAAGAGCAACTTGGTTAGATGTCGAGGTCTCTGGGGCATAATACAAGCCTCATAGTGTTCTCTGTAGACTTCAGATACCACTATTCTGTCATTTGTGGGTTCCCCGTTTCTGTTCCTCAAGTAGAACGCGATTGACCTATTCCTGCGACTGTCTCATGTACTTAAACAGCGCATTTTTGTTTATCCGGGCGAGGTCTAGTATGGTGGCTTGTTTTTGTATGTTTCAGCGGCGGATTTCTGACTTACAACGGTTCCGAGTATTGCAAAACGGTCGCTCATCTTCTGTGTCTCCCCTTGTCAACGTTTTGAAATAAAACGTTGAGACCGAATCATGTTGGATAGGTTGCGGTCTGTCAAACCGCATGCTGGTTTTTGGGACGAACATCGCCCCAGCCTTGTGAGTGGACAATGGTCCTGTATAACTCTTACACGGAAACTTTGTTCAGTGCCGCTGCGAAGTGTCCACCAGATCGGACGCGCTGGATCTCCATCCAATACTTTGCACAGCAATTCACCAGACATGGAAATTCTTCATTTATAGGTAATAAAACGTCACAGTTGTTGAGAATTTAGTTCCATTTTTCGAGTACTAAGTTTGCTTTGAACTCCACCTGTACAGAAGTTTCCTGGACAGCGCCGCTTGTTATCTCGGCAGATTCAAAACCGCCCCCCACACCTAATAGGCCTATGACCTCTACGCTATTCACCCTAGGATGCTTGACAATTTCCGTTGCCTCGGTCACCGGTCCTCGCTCCGTATGCGTATCTTAACATTTCCGAGTAGTTAACTGTAGTCTGATAATAATCTGCGTTCCATGAAGGTTTACGGCTAGAAAAGATCGGCCCCGTAACCCGCCTTTCCGGTCATCCGAAGTGTGGTCATTACCGCTTGCGCATCATTTCATGCGACCAAAATAATTCCTAAAATAAGAGTTCGATGCTGCCCAGTAGGCATCTGCTATTTGCCGTAGTATTGAGTGTCATTTTCCATACAGTACCCCCTCTTCCCTCGGGCTATTTCAGGCTCCTCTATATCGTACCACCTTGTAGGTCAAACCTCGAAGTCAAAGAATCGGTATGGAATACCCGACAAAAACCCATCTCCAGTTCCAGAAGCCAGTAAGACCAGCCCCTTAGCTCATGACGCGGGCTGTAAAGGGAAGGAAGGCACGGCTTATACGACTTGGAATCTAGTTGGGAATAAACATTATTATTTTTATTATTGGAGCGTGAGGACTCAACTGGAGGAAGGAGACGGGCTTGAGAGGCGAATTGATTTTGTTGCACAAGGACTCAAGCGCTACAGGACAGACCTAGCTGCAATAAGTGAGACCCGCTTGGCCGATCGAAGAAAGCCATGAAAGGCTGGCTCCGGTTATACATTCTAGTCGAGTGAAGCAACACAGGAAAGTCACGATAAATTGTGCGCCGCTCTCAGAAAAATGTCATGTCGTGAACTGAGAGGGAACTCATCTAAGTTCGATGTAAGAAAGTACAAGGACGAGAATACTGCACCGAAGTTTTGCAATACCACAACAAAGAGGTTAGTAGAGATGCTGACCAAACCCCAGACATACGCGAGGTTCAGTGAGCCTGAATGCGAAACATCAAAGCAGCTGCTACGGGCATGGCTGGAATAAAGCAAGGATTGAATGCAGATTGGCTTGAGAAAGGTCAGTCATCGATATACACCCAGATTCAAGATAATAATTTAGATTCTGTCAAAGCTCTCCAAGATCCGACAAACAAAGGAGCCTAGAAGTCATTCAGAAGGGTCCAATCTAAGCTTCAAAAACGCATTCGGAAAACAAAAAAGCGAACGGTGGGTCAAGCAAACTGGAGAGATCCAGGCGCACGCTTGTCGCCTTTGTCACAAAAAGTGCTTTCCGGACTGAAAGAAATCTGCTGATTGAAGGTTCAATATTTTCAGCTGGCAACAGACTTGAAAAGCTCGACAGAGTTTTGGCAGCTCGGACATGCCACTTCCAGCAATCTTAAAGTGCCAAGATGTTTCTCTAAACTACATAGTCCACCTGTCCCAGCACACAGCGGAGATCTACTTGGCCGATTTGCCTGAAGCCTCAGGACTACTGAGGCCACTACTGAGAGCCATGAACCAAATGCAAATTTCAATAAATAGTATTATTGCCCATTACAGATTGTTTCAAGACTAAAAGCTGCTTCATCGGCTACCTAGAGTTGTGGTATGCTGGAATGCTGAGCTCACATATTAGGAATCTGTTACCTAACTGCACGTTTGAATTCAGGCCGCTGAGCTTGTGGGCCAACCAGCTGATGACTTGCCGAAGCGTGTTGTTTAGTTGTCGGAAACAAATGTGCAAGCTTCAACAAGGTGGTGAGAGCAACAAGGTTGCGGGACATAATCATTTTGTGCACTCTCATAAAACGTGTATAACAGCCTAAGGTATCTAATACAACGCAGCCTAAAGCACCCATACACTTCTGAAAAAATGGCCGATAAAAAAGTACAGCAGTTCCAAATTGACCCATAGTTCTTTTTGGGCGAATATAGGCATAGAACGACCAATCAAAACAGCCTCAAAATAATTGGACCATTGTGGCCGTCTGCTTCGTACTAAGACCCGGAACGATCGGTTGAGTTGAACTGTGACCTGTGGTGATTAGACGCTTGCGATGGACGAGTTGACTCTGAATTTGATCAGCCTTGTGTTGACGCCAGCTGACGTAGCACATAGATTTTGGGATAAGTGCTCCTTTGGCTGCATTTCAAACCTCCTGTGGGTTCTACCCATAAACTGATCACCGCAGTTGCAGGTGACTTGATAGAATGATAATTGAGTTGTAGGCAGAAATGAATTCGCCATCTCGATTGACGATAGTCGCATAGTCGCATACTTTCGCACATCATGATCAGAGACAGAATATCAGTGTTGAGACTGATGCCTCACTGCCATACAACCACAAAGCCTATCTAATTATGCTTGAAGACTTAAAGTGCAAAGAACAGTGTGGGTGCGAGAGGGACCAGGTGATCGTCTATCACAAGTGCTCGATCGGACAACCTGGAACGCAACCGACAGGACGAACGCCACGAACATCGATCAGCCACCATTTCTTGCAATGTCCCCAGCTGGTACTTCTATGGCCAAACTTGATCAGTCGGCAGAAGCAGACATACAAAAAGTGCCCTTGTCTAAATGACAATTTGCTCCTCGCAAACAACGGAGAATTGGAAGACAACTTCGACTTTTCCCGGAAGAGTTGGATGGGCGCGCGTCAGCGAGCTGCTTAGTCATCAGGGACCTCTAGCCGCGCGCTAGTCGGTCACGATAAATTGTGCGCCGCTCTCAGAAAAATGTCATGTCGTGAACTGAGAGGGAACTCATCTAAGTTCGATGTAAGAAAGTACAAGGACGAGAATACTGCACCGAAGTTTTGCAATACCACAACAAAGAGGTTAGTAGAGATGCTGACCAAACCCCAGACATACGCGAGGTTCAGTGAGCCTGAATGCGAAACATCAAAGCAGCTGCTACGGGCATGGCTGGAATAAAGCAAGGATTGAATGCAGATTGGCTTGAGAAAGGTCAGTCATCGATATACACCCAGATTCAAGATAATAATTTAGATTCTGTCAAAGCTCTCCAAGATCCGACAAACAAAGGAGCCTAGAAGTCATTCAGAAGGGTCCAATCTAAGCTTCAAAAACGCATTCGGAAAACAAAAAAGCGAACGGTGGGTCAAGCAAACTGGAGAGATCCAGGCGCACGCTTGTCGCCTTTGTCACAAAAAGTGCTTTCCGGACTGAAAGAAATCTGCTGATTGAAGGTTCAATATTTTCAGCTGGCAACAGACTTGAAAAGCTCGACAGAGTTTTGGCAGCTCGGACATGCCACTTCCAGCAATCTTAAAGTGCCAAGATGTTTCTCTAAACTACATAGTCCACCTGTCCCAGCACACAGCGGAGATCTACTTGGCCGATTTGCCTGAAGCCTCAGGACTACTGAGGCCACTACTGAGAGCCATGAACCAAATGCAAATTTCAATAAATAGTATTATTGCCCATTACAGATTGTTTCAAGACTAAAAGCTGCTTCATCGGCTACCTAGAGTTGTGGTATGCTGGAATGCTGAGCTCACATATTAGGAATCTGTTACCTAACTGCACGTTTGAATTCAGGCCGCTGAGCTTGTGGGCCAACCAGCTGATGACTTGCCGAAGCGTGTTGTTTAGTTGTCGGAAACAAATGTGCAAGCTTCAACAAGGTGGTGAGAGCAACAAGGTTGCGGGACATAATCATTTTGTGCACTCTCATAAAACGTGTATAACAGCCTAAGGTATCTAATACAACGCAGCCTAAAGCACCCATACACTTCTGAAAAAATGGCCGATAAAAAAGTACAGCAGTTCCAAATTGACCCATAGTTCTTTTTGGGCGAATATAGGCATAGAACGACCAATCAAAACAGCCTCAAAATAATTGGACCATTGTGGCCGTCTGCTTCGTACTAAGACCCGGAACGATCGGTTGAGTTGAACTGTGACCTGTGGTGATTAGACGCTTGCGATGGACGAGTTGACTCTGAATTTGATCAGCCTTGTGTTGACGCCAGCTGACGTAGCACATAGATTTTGGGATAAGTGCTCCTTTGGCTGCATTTCAAACCTCCTGTGGGTTCTACCCATAAACTGATCACCGCAGTTGCAGGTGACTTGATAGAATGATAATTGAGTTGTAGGCAGAAATGAATTCGCCATCTCGATTGACGATAGTCGCATAGTCGCATACTTTCGCACATCATGATCAGAGACAGAATATCAGTGTTGAGACTGATGCCTCACTGCCATACAACCACAAAGCCTATCTAATTATGCTTGAAGACTTAAAGTGCAAAGAACAGTGTGGGTGCGAGAGGGACCAGGTGATCGTCTATCACAAGTGCTCGATCGGACAACCTGGAACGCAACCGACAGGACGAACGCCACGAACATCGATCAGCCACCATTTCTTGCAATGTCCCCAGCTGGTACTTCTATGGCCAAACTTGATCAGTCGGCAGAAGCAGACATACAAAAAGTGCCCTTGTCTAAATGACAATTTGCTCCTCGCAAACAACGGAGAATTGGAAGACAACTTCGACTTTTCCCGGAAGAGTTGGATGGGCGCGCGTCAGCGAGCTGCTTAGTCATCAGGGACCTCTAGCCGCGCGCTAGTCGTGTGCGTCAGCGCTATGTCTGCTGATTCGTCAACCTGTTGCATCTGACTGCTGACCCGCTCCAGTGCCTAATGCCGGAAAAAAGACTCACAGAAGGGAACACAACAGCAATATTCCGAACAAGAGAATGCGAGAATACAACGGTCTCAAGCTAGTTATTGGAGAGATACTGTCTAACTTGGTCCAATGCTGACGCACGCGGTCTGGCCTTGGTACAAGGCTGCGACGTGCTGTATATTGAGGAGGCGTTGTCTGTCTGGTGAACATCTAGCAGAGCTGAGGGTCTCAGTAGATTTTGGGCATTCAGTGGTTGCTTTCAGGAATCTGATCTTCCTGCTAGTCAGTCTGACTCATTCAGCTGTCCACCGTGATGGACGACCTGTTCGCCCTGGCATATTTTACCCGGTAAGATGGATAAATCTGCTGATTAACGACACACTTGCAAAGGTCATAGACATCTGTAATTCTCATGTTTTTCCACACTTGCACGATTTATCCGACAATAACGAACGCGTCTTCCGCGATGTCAACTCAGAAAAACAATGACTGAGGTACCTGAAAACAATTTGGTATTCGGCCAGTCTAGCTGGTAGTATTGAAAACAATTTTTCTGGCGAATAGCATGCTGGTTAGGCCTTCTTGGCCGTAGCAGTGCCTAGCTGCAAGCAGCACAGCGGCTTTTGTGCGGCATTCAATCTAGCGCTACTCTTGCAGCGTATGCGGCCCTTTAGCCCCGAAAGAATTCGGTGCTGATACCCTGAATGACGCAAGCTGTCGAACGTTGCTCGATCATCCGCGCGCTAGCCTTATGTGTTAAAATGCAATCATGGCTTCTGCGGCCGCTAAAGAACGTGAGCCGAGCAACAAGCTCAAGTTTTTAACTCTTAATTTTCAGAGAAGCACAAATGGGTAGGGAATCTTCAAGTGAGACATTGCATTCTGGATGTGCAGGAAGCATAGGATCCCCAAACAACGACTGTGTTGTCCGCATACCTTGAACCCGCTAGTCTCTCTCCGGCCGTTACTTTGATGTCTAAACTCACGGTCCCTTGAAGTATGCACTCCATGACGGCGTCAAAGACAAAATTGAACAAAACAGGAAAGAGGATACAACTGTCTTCTCTGTGGAGTCCTGGAACCTAATAAATGTTGCCATCGTAGTTTTTCCCAGACTCGGGGTGGTAGATACTCCAGTGATATGTGGAATGTAAGTTGGGGTGTGTTACGGGCATCTAAATTCTCTCAGCAGCTCCACACACGCAGCGATTTCAGCCATGGGTGACCCGGAATCGTGTAACTCCACACAATTTTTGAGGGTTGTTTCACATACTGTGTAGTTAACATTCCAGATCGAGTTCCCCAAATACCAAGACCAATACAATATCGCAGGACCTGACCGATTTCATACGCAGTAAGTTAATTATAACTTACCTTGACTTGGTTATACTATAGAGAAATTAAAGCGAAATTACTCATCGCTGTGGAGGTTGCGCATGAAGTTGGATACTTTAGTTTCTGTAAACGGTACGGAACCCGACGACGAGCCCATCCTACCCTTGTCATCACTGGGTAAAATGAACAAGTTTGTGGAAGTCCCCGAGATGGACCCTGGTATGCACACTTGGTAAGCGTTGCTCTGAGGCACGCTCGCTGATTTCGCAAATATGGCGGAAAATGGGAAGGCGCCTGCTTTCTTTTCTCAACAATCTATTCCATTAGCCTGTGGATTTGAGCAGGAGAATAAATTTCCCTCGTTAGACTGTTTGTTCACCAAAAACACGCACGGAAAGATTTCGCTGTGTTACGCTGCACGGAAAATCACCATCAACTACAACACTATTAGGTGGATTGGTAGGAAGGGTAACTTCACCAAAGTAGAAGAAACGCTTTTTGTTTCGTGACACGTTTCAAGGGGAATCCGACGTTAAAATCGGTATGCTTACTCGAGGCGTCTGAGCTACGGTCCTGGCTCTTGCAGGAGTTTAAAAATCTGCCTAGCAGGATAAACGGGACTTTGTATGATGTGCTTAGGAGTGACAATGTACGACTCATAAGGGAAAGCTAAGAAATTATCCAGAGGCCGTGAGATGAGACGTCTTCTGGCAAGTGCTGCAAACAGTGGACACTGTATACAATCTCCTGCAACCCATACAGTTTTTGAAACTTGTTAACAAACACCAGCAACAATTATGATGAATAATCAAGGTGGGAAACATAATAGTGACGGTGGGAAATCAAATACACAGACAGAAACAGATCTATAAAATATTGATAACGTTCATGGGGAAGAATGCCCTTAAACACAATCGTACTAATCTGAAACAGCAGTTGAATAAACTCTGTCGCTTTCCACTTTTGTACAGTGTAATTTCCCGACACTTACGCGGAAAATTGACGAGCATATGGACATGTATAATTCGTTTCATTTGATATACCTTGTTCAAGCCAGCAGGCGAAACCCGGCGAAGCCCGTTCGCTATACCCAAGTGGATGTATTCCCCTTGGGGGACTTCTCTAATTGGACATGACGGGGGTGTTCTCATCAGTATCCGCGCGTCTCGAGGTAGTTCCAGAAGCTTATGCTGCAGTGATATAAGCAGACGATTCACGGTACTGAAAGGAACATTGGTCGAAGTTATCCAGTCTCGAAAAATGTCCGCTAAACTAGGCTAAATAGTACTGTGCTCTTCATTTTTCGCCTTACTTTGTTGTCTATCTACTTAGAAAATTAGTCATCTGAAAGCATTTTCACACGATGTGCCGGTGAATAAATCAGTGTGTTGCACGATCAAAATCGCGTGCGTTCGTCGAACTGGGTGGCTGCTCCAAGGCCAAATCTCTAGCAAGCTTCATTTTACGGCTAAATGACCACCTAGAAATAAGCAAACCACTTTTGGAATCCTACGGTCGTCCTGTGTATATCAGCAGTCATGAATTAACGTTCCTTCTGATAAAAATCCGCAGAAAACACAGAGACAATGTCAACGTAGATTTGCGCCAATCCAGGAAATGCGTCAGACGAAACCGCTGTAAGTCAGAAATCCGCCGCTGAAACATACAAAAACAAGCCACCATACTAGACCTCGCCCGGATAAACAAAAATGCGCTGTTTAAGTACATGAGACAGTCGCAGGAATAGGTCAATCGCGTTCTACTTGAGGAACAGAAACGGGGAACCCACAAATGACAGAATAGTGGTATCTGAAGTCTACAGAGAACACTATGAGGCTTGTATTATGCCCCAGAGACCTCGACATCTAACCAAGTTGCTCTTCACGGAGTAGGACATTCGTCAACTCTTGCACAAGACAAACTCGTTCTGCGCGTTGGGGCTAGACGAGGTCCATCCAACGATCCTGAAGGAAACGTCTTTCACACTAACAAAGCATTTCTACCTGGTGTTTTGTCAGTCGCTTGACGAAGACAACCTTTTCTCTGCCTGGAAAGAAGCGATTATCGCGCCGATCAAAGAAACTGGTGACCGGGCGATAGTATCGCCCGGCAGCTACAGGCCTGTTAGCCTCACTAGCGTACCATGCAAGGTGATGGAAAGGATTTTGAAACGGGCCATCCTAGATCACTTTACTGCCAACAGCTTAATATCCCCAGTTCAACACGGATTCCTCCCCAACCGTTCTTGCGTGACGAGCATGCTGGTATTTATGGACAGCTTAACCCAAGCTAAGGACGTGGGATTCATATCAGATGCCATGTATTTCGACTCCTCAAAAGCCCTACACCCACTGCTCCACCAACTCGCGTCCTCTGGGACTCAAGATAAACTTCTACGCTTAATTAGGGCGGTCCTATCAGACGGAACATTTCGAGTGAAAGTAGACTCGACCTAATCTTCTCCAGCGCCGGTTTCCACTGGAGTTCCTCAAGACTCCGTTTTGTGACCACTGCTGTTTCTGATCTACACCAACGAACTTCCAGACGTTCTTCCAAGTCCATGTCTTCTTTTTGCGGACGACTTGAAATCCTGGGGTTCAAACGCCAGTGCCCTCCAAATGGATGTAGATATTAGGTGCGTTTGTTTGTGACTAACCCGTTAATAGGCAGAATGTAATATGCACTAATAAAGTGTATGCTTACGAGAGGACAGATATAGTACAAAAGCTAGGTGCACCTTGAGTAATATTGATACAATCTTAAAACAAAATGTCAAAAGGTGGGGACTTATCGTGTTGATATGGTTTCTAGTTGACTAACCCTTTAATGTCGATAATCCACATAACCAGAGGGACTTGGCGCTTTGCGACGTTGTGTGATGGTATATCCAATAGCGGAATGTGACATGAGTTTTTCGGGCCTGAGTTGAGTTGAGCCGGAACTGAGTTCTGACGTGCGCGTTTCTCCGTGATGCATTTACAATGGTTGATCGTGTGGTGACATTACCCTACCAGCACAGGCATTCCAAAAACAACTGAGTTCTCCTGTTATTTGACGGTTAAATAACCGTCTAATAACTACCTGTCATAGTTGATAGGTGCTTATTTACGCCATGAGGTCCGCCATATGACCGTATTTTCCGGTTATTGGACGGTTTTATAACTGTCATCAAGCCGCATTTCGACCTTCAATGATTGTGAAATAACCACCATATAACCGCATTTTCCGGCTACAGCGACGTGAATAAGGGCGCCGTAACGTAGTCCTTCTTAACTCGGTTATGTGTCGGTTATTAAACCACTTAATAATCGAGTTTTACGGTTAGATATCCGTGGAAAACGGTTTTCGTGCAGTTGATGTGCCGTCGTGTAACTGCCCTCAAACGGTTTTACGGCTAACAATCGCAACGTGCATGCAACGTTACGATCTACACTGGTAACCACACGGTTAAGCTTGGAAATCATCGGACCTGTTGCGGGAATTAAGGCCTGGTAACCGAATTTCCACACTTTGTTGCACGTCAACTTTGTGGCCGCTTATGGTGGTGGTTCGATAACCTAGATGATCAGGTATCATCATTGACAGATTACGCGGAGCACTTAAAGAACGGAAAACAAGGATGCTACAAAAATATGTTAAAAATATAAAAATAAATTTTTCACAATCACCCCGCTTCAGTCCGATGAAGGCAGATCCAGTGTGAAAACCCCGGCCGCTGGGTTCAATGCAGACGTCTGAAACAGTGACAAGACTTACGCATATTCGCGTATTCGGTGAATCAAGTCGGTTACTATCGATTAACTTGTTCAAGTGCAAAAACTAAAATCACTGCCATCAATCCATGAACTGAGAACTGAAACCTGCCATAGCAATTGTTCAAGCAACTTCACCAGACTATAGGCCTAGAAACAACGACAGTTAGTGGGGGGCTCTATATTGTAGAATGGCTACTCTAGTGAATTTTCGTAGGTGTGCGACACTATAGTACCAACGTTCTCCTCTGGTGTTGCTGTCAATAATGGTGACGAGGAGAAGGAGGATAATGTGGAATAGCACAGTCTACAGTGCCATTCATATGCCCCTGTCCATTGTTCCCACCTGCTTTCAAAGTTGGTGCCCTCCAATGACTGTCTGTATTATCGTCTCAGTGACTCTTCAGCGAAGAAGCTGATACTTGATACTGCCCGATTAACTGACGGCTTAGTTTCTAGCTTGGAACAATCCCATAGCACGGTAGAATTCCCGGAATTCATAGCGAAGTATGTGTGATGCAGTCGCGGCTTCGCTGAACAATCTCACCTAACTCAGGGCTATGGGAATCCAGCTCCGACAAAACAGAAGTCGCTGCAAGATAGACGGTTCGTTTCAGAGTTTAACTTGCTGGCGTACCACTGCAGATTTGAGCCTGATATTGAGGGGTTTACGGTGTCTTTGTAGACGAGATGGTTTAGTGGTTAGAGCGCGAATTTACTGACCGAAAGGTCTGTGGTTCGAACCCGACCTCTACCTCTCGACTCCACCTATCTAGGCTTGGGCAACCTGGCAGTATCCCAGCCCTCATGCTTCCTTCTGGTGGCATAGCAGCTAGGAACAAAAAGAGTTTTACAGCTGAACGTTTATCTTGTCTTTTTACTTTATCTACGGTGTCTTTTCACCCAGTCTAATATTAGTTCCTCTGTTGGTCCTACCTCGACCGAATGGCCACCTATGGTCTATCTGTACCAGTAATTCTAGGAAGTCCACTAACCTATTTCCACAAAAGTGGTTTTGAGTACATCCTACACACTTATGCAACCAAAACGTTACAGTGCTAGTGAATGCTGTCCTTTGCCTGTTCGGCGTTCATGCTGAAGTTATATTTTCAGTCACATGTATACCAGGGCGAGCAGCTCCGTACCCGTGACAACTGTGAAAGTCAAGCACAATCTTGAGTATGCAGTGAAAATCTTTCTGACAACTGCAACCACTCCTATTTAATTTCCACCAGGATATCAATCGTTCGAAAGAAAAATTTAAGCGAGGATGTGAAAATGACATGAACGCAAAATGAGGAATGAATTGCACTCTTGCAAATAACCTCATGTCACATCGGCCGTCATGTGGTGCATCAGTCGGGTCACCTTGTTGCAGGGCGGGTAAGCAGAAACGTGCTACTGCTCATGAACCGCTTCTTGTTCTTTCGCATGCTTGTTCTGCTCATCATCCTTATCTGGTTGCCGGGGCCATCCCCTTAGGCTTAGTCTTAAGAATTGACAGATCCGCTCGTCATCCACTATCGCTAGCTGCAATATTTACGGCCGAATCGGGTTCCATGACCGCAGGCACTTTGAAATCATTCTTCACATCAGGAGAATGCACGAATGTTACGCAGTGAAACCAACAAATAACACATATTAGCATAGAACAGTACTCTCACTTCGATCCACATTCCTTATATTCCATGCGGGCGAGATGACTGAAAGGTCCGTGTGTGTCACAAGACAGACCTAATGTCGTCATAGCTGTATTTACAGCCGATGGCACTCAAAATCTCCAACAGCGTGCAGCGCTCAAGATGAGCCCGTTTTACATGACATTGAGCGACCGAGTACAGTAGCAAGGCCATATGGGTAGTGCGGGTACAGTGGAAATAAGGCTGCACTTTGTTCCGATGAAAAATAGCCAGTAACGAGGAAGCATGTTTCAGAACTTTTGGCGAAATATCGATGCACTCGCGAGGCAGACAACAAAAGTAACGCGTTCCCACGATCGAATTTCATTCCCTACGGAAAACCTTTCGGTTAGTAACACAAAACAATACACACCACAAGGTCAAACAGAAACGCTGAATTTGAATCCCTTGAAATGAATCTCTGAAGTTTCAGAAATTTCACTGAGGCAATGTGGAAAGCCGACGGATTTTCTGCGCCGGTTTTCAGACCATACATATACACTTTCCCAGTGTCAGCTGATCTGGCAGTCTGCATCCGAACAGCAAATTTTACACGAGTGTGTTTGGGGTCAACTGCAAGCCATGTTCTACACACCTTCCCAAGCTTAACATAAGGCTAAGTAAATTGATTGCCTCAGTGACCACTCCGGCACAGAAAACCATTGGGTCCTTTTTTATTTCCGAGTAACGTGAGTGGTAGGTACTGTTGTTAGTGTCTATTAGATATTACTAATAAACGCAACATACGACTACGTATCGCAATGCCAAGTAATTCACATGGCAATAAATGCAACATACGACCACGTATCGCAATGCCAAGTAATTCACATGGGTAGCGGAAATGAATCCTACTAGTACTGTTTGGTTTCAGGAGCGGGTTCTCCATCACTTAATCCCCGAAATGCACATACACCGAAAAAAAGCAACACAGCCAGTCCAATCGCCACTCCATCTCACATTCGACTCACACAGGAGGACTATTTTTTTCACGTCGCACCGTAGGCGTTCGAGACAAGTGAGGGTGGCCTGCGCACCGTGAAAACAGTGGGAGCCCGAGAACAGAGCTAAAGGGGTTTATTTACGTCATACAGGTTAGAAGCAGACCTTCACACAGGGAACTGATTCTCCAATCAATGCAGAGTGGGGATGAACAACAGACTCGTCAAGCTGTTGGCCTGCTGTGAAAAACTGCAACTTGCCAATGCGCCTACCAATGTCTACCACAATCGTTCATACAACTGAACTGGGTCCTTGTGAATGCGACTAGAATTAGGTTGTGAGCCTTGGAGGACGATGAGCCTACATACACTAAGGTGAGCGATTAGTGGTTGTCGCGGATCGGCCCCGTAAAGAGCAGGATGGTATTGGTTGCACACGGTTGGACGAAAAATAACTGTAGATAGAAGCTGACAGGACCTAGCGTGATGCTCTTATAGGCAAGTGCTAACTGCAGGGAAGGAATCAGCCGGCATAAACCATGTGAGCGAGGAGGCGAAGACGACTCGAACTCGAAATGAGGCCAACCAAACTCAAGTCGAGTTTGGTTCAGTCCCGTTCTCTGACCATAGGCCGTTCACAGGTGTACGTCGGTTTGGATTGCCAAGACATGATAAGATTGACAAGATGCAGTTTTCACGTCTGCTCTCTCCAATACAACTCAGTACGCCGGATCGTGCCAACAGGATTTTATCTCGACGATTTTCGGAGCTTGAATTTCGCCCTGAACAACAATGAAAGAGTAAACTAATTAACCGTGTACTGAAGTACTTTGCATGAATTCTGCAAATCTTGCATCATTGTGACCCGAATGACGAACGCAAGGTGAGTTCAACCGTCCGCCTCGGTTGACCAGTAACACAGCCTCTACATGCATAAGATTCCTCAACAAAAACCTTTCCTTTATTGGGAGATAATGGTCTGTTGCGGATAGTATACCGAATGATAGAAAGCACGTAATCTCACCAATATAGCGAATCTTTATGCGATCAGCCCTCATAGTTTTTGGTTCTCAGCCTCATATTCAGGATCAATCGGGTTAGTGTAGACAGCATATGCACGTCGATATAGGGAACCGTGCCAATACAAGCAAATTTCACACCATTTCTTTCACGCATAAATTCATTCTTAAGGATTGACATGGTATCTCACTCATATATGTAGGTTTTAGCTCCATGGATGGGCACCCTCTACAGCCTACGCAGTGACTTGTTTGCATGGAATGTGTCACTGAGTCGGTTACCTGAAGACTGCGAATATAAGAAAATGATGGCGAAATTTGTGATGTTGTAGTAACAATATTTTCGGCAAGAGCGGCTTCCATACTTAGTGTATGGAAGATATAATATTTCAATTTTTCGCAGTGATACCCGACTTTGTAAGCATCAGTGGGCTGCATAAAGCCAATGCAAGCTTCCGTTTCAATACGGTCGTTTGTCATTTTCATGAGATTTGTTTGCCTTGCGGATTACTTTTGGCAGCCGCCTCTCTCCACTGCAGGTCAGCTTAAGAAACCGTTTTCTCCGCAACCTCAGAAAGTTCCAATTTTTGTTTTCTAGGTTCAGTCCTTGTCTTATGAAACCTCACGTTTTTTGGAACACACATTAACCGATCTGTCGGCCCTGCTGTCCAACAAGCCCCTACCTTTCAGTTCGGTCAGTTGTTTTACAACCTTGCGATGTATACGTGTGTACGGTGGCTAGGGTTGCCGTAGATTATGGAATAAGGAAAAAGTATTAAAGAAAAATGAAAGGGCTGAGGGTTAATGAGTAAAAACAAGAGACTGGACATGACAATGAATGGCTGCGTGACATAGTCATGCCGGTGAGTAACACCGACCATTAGTGTGGTGGGCCTTTGATGCTGTAATCTCCTAGACGACATGCATCAGTGCAAGTAAGGCCATTCCTTATGCTTTCCATGATCCATCTCCAAGTCATGCGTTGTCCACTTTCTGATAGCTTTTATAGGGGACCTGTCTCACTAAACGGCACGGCGGAGCAATTGATCATCTGGCCTACGGAGCACATGGCCGAGTCAGCGAAGTAAGTGTGACCGAATCATCTCGTCGTTTGGACAAGCAGTCGGTTTGTAACCAAAATCTATCCTTCGAACTTAAGCATTGCTTATTCGACGTTCTAATGATACATGTTCACTGCCCCGAAGGCATCAATGGTAAAGGCAGACAGTCTCGTGTCTTTAAAGCAGATCCGTAAAGTAAAACTGAACGGACTGCCGCGTCGTAGACTCTACCTCCACCGAACGGCTAATGTCACGTCAACCCCAGAGGTACCTTGGCTGAGGGAAGCTCGAACGGACTTTAGTTATTCTGGCATCCTCTTCGTCATCAATGCTGCCATCTGATGTGATACAACTACCCAGATGGGTAAGTCTGTTCACTAGTGGTTCTGATGTCACGATCAGCTTTGGCGGTTTATCTACCCAGGCATATCATTGTGTTTCAAAAGTCGCGTGTATCAGGACTACATCGCTGTTCCGAGGCATGGCCTCTGCGGACAGATCGTGTAAAGCGTCTTCAGGTTTTCGACCACTGATATCTCAGAAATGTTGCGGGTGTCAGGTAGCGTCAACGGATTCGTAATTAGGCTATTAGGAAACAGACCAGTGCTGTTTTCGGAGTGGCCTAGACCTAGAGGTAGACAGAATTTGACGTTTCAGAGAAAATTGAAAGATTTGACAGAAAGTTCGGATGTCGTACACCTTCCACGATAGAGTCCATGTGACCCTTCCTGTGCCTGGCTAGAGACACTGAACGATATGACGGAACGTATATCAGTGGTGCTCGTGCAGTCAGTTTCTATCCAGATTGTCTGACTGAGTGTTGAATTTGTAGGCATATCGGATATACGCGGTCGACTAGCCTTAGGTCCTCCTCCCTTTCTTCTTTCGATCAGAAGGCAGTATTTAAATAAATTGACAAGGTTGTACGACAGTGAAGAGAAGTGTGGCGTTGCTGCCAATGAGGATGATGAATTATGAAATGGGTATGTGGTTGTAATAGTTATTTAGTCGCGGTAAACATCCAGCAACATCAAATGTGATGTCTCGCCATGTGCTAAGCATACTGAAGCACTGTCTGCAGAGATGAGTGTTGCTCCTCGTGCAGCCCTCAGACCAACGCAAACTGCGAGGCGTGCAATGACGAGTTGACAGAAAGGTGCAAAAAATGTCACGAAGAGTTCAATTGCTATTGGCGTAGCCCGCCCCCTAGAATGGGTTCTCTATGACCCCCATCGCCACACGGCTGGGCACACGCATTCTCTTCTCTTACTTTCTGTTCTACTTCAAGGCTTTAGGTACAATTAAATAAACATTGTGGTCGTACGCCGGTAAGACATCAGTGTCAACACTGATGCTGCTGTCTCTGATCATGTTGGTGACGATAATTAATTCGATTACGAATCTGAAGAAGAGTAACAAAAAGTGGTTCTGGCGGACATCACTTTTGAAACTAAACTCCACAGAACTCTCTTCATGGATTTCACGCGCCCTCGGGTATGATGCTTTGAGGAGTGTGACAAAAATATCTGGCCTGCACCACTTGTAAATCGCTACTTCCCGTGTTCAATATCATCTCCTTTCTCCCTGTCAGTATCGGTCACGTTATTGTACAAAGCTTGTTTTAATGAAATACGCAACAAGCCCCTGCTTCTTGGGCTCAACGAGACTTTGTGCCTTTTGCTGAGGGACTGGCAGTTGAGTAACACTGTCTAGCACTAATTCCCAACGTGAACAGAAATCTTACTTGCAAACAGTGGACCTATCCGTTCACATCGGTGGATTACTATTACCGGAGGTTTGGAATACCAGGAAAGACGAACCTTCTCTTCTTAGCGTGGTGGTTCACCGGATTACGGACCAGCGGAATTTCCTCCTGTGAACTGTGAGTCAAGATTTCCCTGGATCGTTCTCCTTGTGACTTCACATCTGACTTACATTAATAGTTTGTTCTGTCCATTAGACACTCCCTAGGGCCGTTAACCACTACAGATTAACACAGAACAACTCATTCGACTGGGTTGAATGTTGCTTTTGGGTTTACGAAGACAATAACTGTTGGCTTTCTAAACGTGTAGCGATGTTCGAGAATTCGTCGCAAGGTTAAGATATGATCGATGCTTCCTCGAACTGGACGGAGCACTGCTTGATTGTAAAGGCTATCCCGCTCAAGTGTACTAGTGAGCCTGCAAAGGACGATACGTGTGAGCAGCTTAAAATTGAGTGACTAAACCCGATGAATCTCTCATTCAGATCCAACATCATTTTTGAAAATAGGAATGACATCAGAGATATGCTACTTCTCTACCGCTTCACTCGTATCCCAAATGCTTTGCATTAGTTTTTTCAGGCCGTTGATAAGTTCTTCTCTTCCAGGGAGAAAACAGCCAGGACCGGATGCTTCTTTTCGCAGCTAAAGTTAGATGTTGTTTCTGACCTCACATTCTGCTAGGACCGAGGAGGTCATGTGAAGCCATTCATGCGTTGATCGTTATGCTTGGTACTTCGGACCAGCTGAAATACGCTTCAAAGTGCTCCGCGATTCGGCCAGTCTACAGAAGCACTGTTCTCAGAGAGCTACAGGGGCGACAGAACTGCTGTGGATACGGATATACTGTGGAAACTGCTGAGGAATAGCTATCAGATTGCCCACAAAATGATGTGCTCAATGGATGTGAAACGGATCCTTATTTGGCTGTCTAGATTGATCCAACGTAAATTAGAGAAAGAAGCTGATGATACATACGTGGACAACAAGAGCTCCCGTTTCATTAATTGATCTATTTTCTCGAAATTCCATCGGCTAACAAATATTTCCGAGCAGAAAGTCATCCACAACTGCAAAGCAGCTGATCAGACGCGCAAGATTTCTTCGTCCTGACATTAGAGCTGTTGTAACTGAGTTTTGAAGTTCCTACGCGTGTATGGCTTACCAGTCTGGAGATATCTCCTCGAATGGTGAAGAAACGTCTGCAAGGCTATTGCCAGGCTAGGCGAACAAATCAACAGCAACCTGGTCAATTACTAATGAATGCACCCGAGCTATCAATATTCCACCACATTGCCAACTTATACCCCGCTAGAGTGAACGACACTAATCGGTTTCACGGGACCTGACCTTAGGGGAAAAATACTGTAACTAAGCTCCCTCCGGATTCCGAAAAACGCGGCCTTTCGCTCAACAAAGCATGCAGAAGTTCGTGATGACCGTGATTATTCCGTTATTCATTGTGAATATGCTGGAGAACAAACCAGATAAGGGTAATACTTCTGTGGTTGAGCCGGGAGTCGCTCCAAAATCATCCCTGTTGCAAAAATATTGCAATAAAACAAACCATTCTCGCCGACAGAACACAAACTGATGAAAGAATCCATTCAACTGAGTTTAATTATGATTAATACAACCGACTCCGCGTTGGAACCTGGTTGGTATAACAAACAAATTGGCCCCACAAGTGGTTTTCGCCGCTGTCAGAGACTTACCAAAACGATTAGTTTTTCTGTCGTTAATAATGAAACCTTAACGTAATACTGGAGAGATAAATAAATGGAATACACGTCGCCTGACATTGTATTACTCTTGTCGTTCACCTTGCGACATGTCGAATGCAACCGCGAAGAGCCCGATTTTCTAAAATCCAGACTGATCTTGTCCATACAGCAAATACCTTTTGGTTGTTGTTTGGGTCTTTTCGGATATTAGACGTGTGGACACGTTAACCACAAAACAAACCGGTCAACAGTCAGTCTGATTATACATAAATGCTAAATGAGTCGGATTGCATTCGGAGCGACACTGGTTACCATATAGTGGTGGTGGTGTTATCCGAATAGGCCAGATTGATCAAACGATTAATCGAGCTCGGCGATGGGTTTCTGGGTTGTGCGGGCTAAGCCTGTGGTCAAAACCGACTCAGGCTATCAGCGCTCACGAATGAACTGCCCAAGTGTAGCGCATTTCACCAGGGATAATAAACCCTAATTGAATGAAAAACAATGCGGGTGAATAAATCTGGCTCAAATATGAGAGTCATTTGCTGCCATCGTTATGCGACCTCAGTTCGTTTGAGGTCATGGTGATTCCGGTTTGCTACCGGACAAGTTATTGGGATGACTGCCTTCCTGTATGGTTCACCACGTTGTTCAACCCCATCCCCCCCCCAAAAAAAAACTTGTAACTGATCCCTCAAATTTAACCTGCTGAGTTCAAATGGCATTTTTGGACGCGGGCTACGCTAGGTCATTTCGACCATCAACCAGTCATCTTGCTCGTCAGGTCCGCTGCAGCAGTTTTACTCACATCATTGTTTAAACAATCCGCTCCTGTTCTAGCTCACCTTTTCCGGTCAGTCCCCAGCCTGGTATGCATCATCCAGAACGATTGCACCAGTACAGGAAAAGGACTGCTTGAACGTGAATGGTGTGAATACAAGTACCATCGGCATTATACTGGCAGTGTATTTTCACGGAAATGGTGCGCTGATGAATCTTCCTGGAAGCATTGTTACGTTAATTTATGTAGAGGAAATGCGGTACCCCGTCACAGCCTAAACATATCGATGGATGATAACAGCGTCATGTTGTAAGAGAATCAGTGCTGATGTTCATTGTTAATCCATTTTGCTCAGGCCGGTTGGTGACTCTCGACAGGTATCTGCATGTTTAGCCATCGATACTATTCCATTGGGTTAGGATCAGCACCGGCAGATTGCACCCAGTATCACATTTGGTTCCACGTAAACCGCCTACGCGCCAGGCACAGGCCTCCGGTGATCCACAGTGTTGATCCGGTAGATCCATTGCGGACAACGGTCGACCGTATATAACAATTCAAACTTAACTGCCAGTAGTCTACAGAAAACCAACAAAAGATGTGGAATTTCTCCAACTTAACTTGCCGGAACACTCGACCAGGGAAGGTAATTAATTGATTAGACATTGAAATAAACCAGGTATTGATGTACCATAAGGTGCCAAGTTTAACGGTTTGAGTTACCCGACCAATGGAATGAATGAAAACTCCAAAGATGTACCAATTCAAGAAAATAGCACAACACACTAGCAGTTCATACGTTGTGTGTTCCTAAACAAGGGGGTATGACAAGTTTTTGATGCAAAAATAAAATATAACTAGAAGAAAACCCGAAAGCGCACATGGATGGTGCCGTGCATGGTGCGGTAAAAACTAGTGATCGTGCTGTACAGTGAAGATTGTTCACATTTAGATCAGCGGGAGGAGGGAAATGGAACGATAGGATTGTCAGACGGCATCATAAGTACAGAAGAAACGCCTAGAGACTCCCTGTCCTCCAGTTCTGAATGCATAACACGCAATTCGTTCAGTAACCCGGATAATTCAGACAATGCATACTGGCGGTCTTGAGAAGGTAGTGTGCTCCACAAATGACGAATTTCAACAAGGGCTGTAGAAAACGAACTGAGAATGGTGCTCTTCGGCTGCATAGGCCTGTGGTGACCGAAATGCACTCGCGCTTCAGTGGTAGCGACACTGGTTTCTGATTGACCGTCCACGGAACTCTGGAAAACCGAATAGCCTAATGTTAGCATAGTGTGTTGTGAACCGGTTTACAAGACGAGAGAGAAGTCATAAAATATTAGCTGAAAGGTACCGTGATTGGTTCCAGTAGTTCCAGTTCAGTATGCCAATTGCAATTCCCTCAGAATTGCAATCGGCATATATATGGTCGATTTTCTATCTGGTCCTACTTGTCTCGTTAGCATGACTAAAGAAAGCAATCGAATTACTATGTGAAAACAACCAAACTATTTTGTTTTACGCTTCAGTTTTAATACGCCTATCTATCTACAGTGATCAGAACTGGCACAGTTTTTAATCAATGATGACAGAGGGTTAGGGAGCCGGACAGACAAGTACTGTGTGCGATGATTCGTATTAGTTCATTTTCGACTTTGATGGTGGAAGATAGATATAAACATCCAGCGTCTTGCAAGTGAGTTTAGTACAGCCACGCATGGAGTGCGACAGTACTGGGGTGCAAGAGTGCCATTAACATCCTGACTGTGACTCAATGCATACTACTTCCCGGGGCTCCTATACGGGAGATCTGCTGGTGAACTGGTTGGGTGTGGTGAACAGCACTCCATGAGTAGCCTACACGTAATGGTCTAACTACCTTTGCGTTGTTTCCCTTCGGCACAAAGATAAGTGGGATAAACAGGGAACACATCATCATGGACTACGAAGTGCGTGACAAGAACCATGGAATTCGATTAGGCTCTTTACCATGAATGTGCTGCCTCTCCTACACAGAATCTAACACACATCAGCGTTGCCGATTCGATGTTCTTCCTAGACGCGGAAAATGCTTTACATATGTCGATCGTCAAAAGCCGAAACTTTCATTTACAATTTACTTCTTCGTACCCACAACAGATCGGATCAAGTAGCGAAAGATATACTCCGTGGACGAATTGTGACCGGTCTATTTTTCAATCAGAACCTCCGTACTTCATTCTCACAATAACGAAACAGGTAGGCGCATAATGAAAACGCTCCACTGTCATATATTATCCTGCAAAACTCTCCAGAGGGTTCATAATAAAACAACGTAAATTGACTGCGAAACGATTATATTATCACCTTCATTTTCGATTTCAGATTGTACGCCATCTGACTAAAACGACCATTTCCTATGTGATGGTCCCACCTATTCACATAGGGTTTGGCTAGAAACGTATTGCCTGCCATCCGCGATACTACCCAGCTATGTGGTTTCAATTGAACACTTGTGACACCTTGTGATGATACAAAGCCTAGCACAACCATGTTGTTGATAACGCATTGGAATAGACCTTAAACGATACAAAGTTTAAGGTAGACATGACACCACTGTCCCAGCTAGGATAGCATGATCCGTTTTCGGAGACATTAGGTTCTGTGTACGGTCTAAGCGTTCGCCTCTAGTTTAGTCCTAACAACCAACCGGCGTCATCAGTATGATAGCAACACCAGATGAGAACACCAGTTATTTACTGTCGCGGAATAAAGCCTTATATTGGAACGAGGGGGCCCAATTCAGAGTGGCATAAACAGAGGGGTGGGCACACTTTGACCTGGGAGATGAGTAGGGAAAAGATTACGAGAAGTTTGGGTGCTATCGATGCGTTTCGCCTTCCAGGATAGATACCACCTAATCTTCACTGCGCCTGGTTGGAGACGCAAGATATGAATGCCCATTGTGGATAATGGTAACTCTCTATCCACATAGCTTGTGTGTGGGAGGGGGGTAGGGTTGTACGCAACTCGGAATGTTGGTGGTAGGCGTAATGGTCACTCTCTATCCACATAGCTTGTGTGTGTGGGAGGGGGGTAGGGGTGTACGCAACTCGGAATGTTGGTGGTAGGCTGGCACTATCCCTATCCACTTTTATTCCTTTCTTCACAATAAGGATTTGAAATAAATAATGGGTGTACAGCAGCGAAGCATCAGTGTTGAACACCGATGTCATGCTGTCGACGATGATGATGAGAGGGGGACACAGGACTAGGCCGCAAGAAACATCCCTACACATGCCTACACCTCCAAAACTTAATCAGACAATCTGGGTAGAAACTGACAGCACGGACGCCACTGACATTGGGTCAGCTGCCACATCGTTCAGTGTCTCCAGCCAAGCACAGGGATGATCACGGAGACCCGATCCAGGAATGCAAACAGCACTAACAGCACCCACACGTTTCGTAACACCCCTCATTCCCTTTATCCATGTCAAATTCTGTCCGCCTCTATGATTCTGCCACACCGAAATATGAACAACTAACAAGGGTCGCCTAGGTAGGCGGTAAGTCGGCATGGACAACACATGGTTCAACCATCTTAGCTTGCAGCGCTGGATAATTCTTCGAGTGAAGTACCGTCTGCTCCATCGGAAACCCATCTCCTGAACACCTCATCCCCAATTCACTGGTTCTAGCCGATTCCAACTACAGTGCTGAGGCATCAGTGGTCAAACACCTGAAGATGTCTCAGATGCCCTGCCGGAAGTGGCCAAGTCTCGCAGCCTTACAACAATACGGGCCGCATCATAGTCCGATTTACGACACAACAATATACACTTCTGATGCCACAAGTAAAGGGAATTGGAAAAAGCAATTACGGTGCGAGATTCGTGTGTTGACTCCATCTGTCATACTACTGTCAGTGTGTATTGTAGTCTCAACTAAGAGGAACCCGTATCCGAGCTCCGAGTAGACTTAGAGTGTTTCTCGAGACCCAGTACTTAGATTTAGTTGGTTGCGCCATTTCAATCCCCAACTTGGGATTGGACTTTTAGTTAGATCTCTACCCATTGACCAATGTGGTATAACAGGCTGTGTGAGTGTCGCACGCATACTCCACAATATAGCTCAATGGAGGCAGAATTACGGAGGCATACAAAGTGTCGCCCTGCGATAAGATGCCGTCTCTTCGTGGCGGCAACCTGCAATCAGATCATATCTTTTTTACGACAGAGCTGCCCAGAGATGGTAACGTCGTCAGCTTTAGGTGATACCAGCCGCGTGCAAGCTCCCGTGAACAACAAGTCGAACAGTTGTGTGACTAGTGCGATGTTCTTTCAGAAGGCTCCTGATATTGACCAATGAAATGATATTAATATCTGTCCAGATCTGCCTGAAAAATAGGCTGCGCAAAACGACACCCTCAAACGAAAGCTAGATTGAAAAGAAATGGTATATTGTGCAACCAAATTCGTTTGTCCAACGGTAAAGGTCTAATTTTGCTCGATGTGGATTATTGATTGAGCCGGATACAGAACTCCTGTGAGACGGAATACGATATATAAAAGGCACATGGGATGTGGCGTTCGCCAAGTTCTGTCATTAAAAAACGTTGTGATATATTGGCATGTTTCCAGAAGGACAGGATCGGACATAGTGTGTAAGGAGTGCATGTCCATGCGAACGTGTCTACCGCTGAGTTTATGCTTGTGTAAGTTCACCGGCCCCACACGTACGATCATGAGTCAATCATGCAACGGACACGGTTTCTTTGGATCGGCGGACAGGGAGGAGCTCGTGAAGCGTTTGTCAGGGTTGATGTTGTGCGTGCTTCTGTTGAAGAAGTATACTAATGGTGCGAAAACATGTATATAGATACCTAGCCTGAGGTGTTCGAACGAACTGGAGTCATTTGCTCCTCGAAGCATAGTTCTCTGATATGTTGGTACCACTACCTCAATTGGCTTGTTAACAAGTTTCCGAGGTACAACAGTCCTCCAATATGCAACCTCCCAGCATACAATAACCACAGTGAAGATGAGTCTCGCAAGCTTAAAGTTCCCTGCATGGTTCCCCGAATCTCCGACACACGTGGCATACGCAGCTACCACCCCAAGAGTCCTAATTCTGCAGACCATGATGCTCGAATTCCATCCGTCCTCCATATCTCAGGTGTGTCGGCAGCCAACCCCATCTCCTTTTCCACTTCCATTATCCTCGTGGAGGACTTGCTTATGTTGCGTTAACCTCGTAACAAATATAGCTAAACAACTGTTGTCCTCTTGGATCTTTATTCAGCGTTGAGTCCAGTCAATCGAACTGATATGTAGCGATACCTTTTCCAAACATCTCCATCACACCTCATTAACCCCTGTACTTTAACCTCCATTAGGGGGTGTGAAAGTCTACGGAGATTATCTTCTTAAGATCACCATAAATAGTGTTGATCTAGTTGTTAATTCAGCGCCTAATTCCTTCCCGTGGAAGAAGGCATTGAGTTCCACTACTTCGTCCAGATTTCATCCAGATACAGCGCACACTGATTAATCTGGTAATATTGTCAAGCGACTCGCTAAGCGCTTTGCACCTTCAAAGCGCAAAATACTATGGCAAGACCGAGTGAGCACACCGCGGCCGACAATGGCACCAGAACAATTTATAGGGTAGTCGCACCATGTTGGATAGCATCGCTGCCGATAAAGTGTACAGTAGAATCACCGAAGCATTCTCTGACCCAGTGCGACGGTCACTGACGAGTCGATAAAGGTCAGGGTCTACGACGCGTCCGGTGTTGCTCTGTGGCAGAAAAGCCTGTTCACTGCGTAGTGAACATCGGCGCATTCAAACCGCTGTACAAGTGTTAGGGGAACAATGAAGTGGCAATGCTGAAGTGTGGTGAATGATTGCTTAGTTTATTCATCGACAAGTTGACTCGGCCCAACCAGCTGAACTGGATCGGTCATCTGTTTCTCACTGAAGTAAGTTCCAGATGAAAGAAGGCGACGCGTGAACTGGAGACGGGGCAAAAATATGACATCAGGGCCCATCGTTCGCGAGGCTGAGATAACAGACACACCAAATCAATTGTTAAAAACACTCACCAACTGTAATTTAATCACTGACCCACCATTCTTTTATTTTTTTTGCATTCACCACTACACCTTCATCGGATAATATTCGCTGCCATATACTGTAGCGATCCGAAAGATCTTCCTAAGTACAGGGTTCATGGTGGACAAACCGAGTTGGGCTGCATGTTTTGCGCCAGAAGCCCACAAGAGAAATGAAATGTTAAAGTTTTGTGATTTATACGCTCTTGAAAAGCTAATGAGAAGTATCCACATAAGATTGTTATGTTGACAAATAGGAGGACCACTTCCATTCGGATAACCATGACAATGAAACTACTTAAGACACACCAATGCTGATTAACTCCTAGCATTCTGGTGTCGGAGGCAAACAAATAGGATCAAAAGTAGATTAAAACGTATCCATCGTGATATGAAAGCCTTTACTGGCTCACCTAGGGACTGTGTTCGACCACATCATAAACACTCGAAATGCGACAGGAAAACAAACTATAATATGCAAGTTCGCTCTATTACTACGATTATGAACGTTACATTACTACGTGCGGCATCGTTCATCCAGCAAAAGAAAGGGATCCAAATTGACGGTCTTTCGCTTCGCGGGATTTCGTCAATTAGTCATCTTAATACGGAATCCTCTATCTGCTGCGGTTGAACAAGTTGAGTTGGAGCGGAAACCTATTTCTACCTGGAAGTGGTGTTCGTTATTTCCGATGCTCTTTGTTGTGGGGTGTCTATGTTAACTTAACACTTGATTATCGATTTAAAATGATACGATGTCTATATCACCTGATTTAGTCAACTCATAGGGCTATAAAGCAAAGGCTGAGATGGAAGACAACGTTTGGGTTCGAAAATCGCTATGCATAATAATTTAATGGGTGTTTGCCTACAGAATCTGAGCAAATAGGGTAGTTTTACGTAAATTTCTGCACATACGGTGCACTGCACGTCGAAAAATTTGCAGAATTTCAACGAAGTAGTTAGATGCGCTGGCGAATAAATAAAGTTCAGAGGTGGTGGGGGTAAATTTCACTTCGATGGGTTCGAAATCCGTCAAAGGCGTTCGCAAAGCACTCTGCACACTGTTTGCGAGGTACAAGGAGCAGTGTCACAAAAACGGAAATAGAAACAAGCATCTACGATACGTAACAAATTATATAGCTCCCTACGTTTATTCACATACGTGAGAAGTACTTGTGCGATTTGCCCCGCTTCTCCGTTTACCAGCATAGCCACGAGCAAATCCACGACGGGTCCCCGCGCGTCTCCTCGATAAGGCTGATGAGCGAGCGCAGTTTGAACGGCCTCTACCAATGGTCCGAAGAGTCCTCGCGCGAGCCTGCTGAAGATTATCTCTGACTGGGCCATGTGGTTCTGAGGCTGCAACATGACTCAATTTGGGGTTCACAGGATTGCTCACTTCTATGGCAGGAAAGTTTAGCTGGCCGTCGTGCTTTTTCCCAACACCATTTATCAGCAGATCTCGGAACGATCGAGTAGGCCGAACTACTCGACGGGGCCGATAGTTATTCAGAGTCGAGATCCAACGGGCCAGCGGTTTCCCAGTTAAATAGTGAGCTAGCTTACCAAGTATGATAGTTCGTAGTTGTGATCCGTTCAAGGTGCAAGGTAAACGATTTGTCCTCTCGTTGTAGTATGCATTTACCGATTTCCTTTCGAAAAACGGAAATAACTCCAGAGCACGAAGTACCCCAGTTTGCAAAGCTCCGTGGGTGCACTCCTATAAATGGAATAGAGTAAAACGGTGGAGCTCACTTAGCAACAGAGTTCAAATGAACGAAAAGTCATACAATACATTAATTTGAAGTGACAGGCGATATCCCTCCCAGCATTTAATCATCTTCCATAGAGTTCCACACTACAAGATGATTGCGCTATAGTTGTACATCGGTAAGAGGAAGGAAGAGCAGAGGTGCTGTGAAGACTATTAGGAATGCCAGCGAATCTGCTTCTCGACAAAACTAGGTCTGGCAATGTTGCAGTTGGTCTGTTCTAGCTTGGACTGCAATCGAGGTGGCATGATAAGTGGATGTCACCAACTTGTATGGGCCACCTAGAAGCTGATAAAGATTGACAGGGCTATCAAATATTATGGTTCCAACTACTAACATGATTATACATCTTAATCGCAATCTAAGAGCAAAAGTTTGGATCCACATTTCCCACTAGTCGGCGATGTTGATTTTAATATATTCTCCTTTGCTGTACAGTGCTTTTGAACAGATTTAAGGATGTATATAAGAATCAATACACAGCTTTCAAGGCAAGTTTGTTATGATGCGTTTATGCTCGGACTTTAGGAGGACCGACTATGTGCTACCATCAGAAAGGTGTAACGTGACTCTTCAACAGCCATAAATTAATTGCATGACTGCCAAAAGCAGTAATTGTTGAACTCCATAACTTGGCTACACTTTTATCTGGCTCAAGGGGCTAAATATAAATGAAAGATCGGTTGGCGAATTAAAAACTTCGGAGACCCCTGATATGTCACCAGGGATCTACAAGGTACCATGCGGTCAAACCGCCACAGTTTAACCTTATATTTTCAGCGCACTTCGCGCTCACAAGGATCAGTGAGTTCGAATGGAAATCCGTGCGCTTGTGGCAAAAAGTTGGCTTCAGTTCTATGACATTAACATTAGAATGCAATTAGTTTTAAAAGTGACCACATGGCCGACAACTGAACACAGACTAAAGACTCATGGAGAGGCCACGGAGGACAAATGCCTCGAATGTAATGAAAGCAGAAATGTTATGGTAATTCCTCAAGTTGCTAGGCGGTTCTTTATAAGCATCAACACGTTTCTTCCGCAAACCTGTGATAGGCAAGTACCATTTTCGTGCATAATAGAAGACGGCTAAATCTTCCTGTATTTTAAGGCGTTGTCGTCTTTTCACTCCCTCTAATCGCGCTTTGATTAAAACTAGGAGGTTCTGTGTATGCTATTTTGCTATGCCTTAACGATTAGATGATCAATCGCGCTTTAATTAAAACTAGGAGGTTCTGTGTATGTTATTTTGCTATGCCTTAACGATTAGATGATGTCCAACAGCGGTTGTCATTTGTACTGTTTTGTCAACTTTGACCGAGAGGAAAAACACCGGCATTCCCTCGTCAGTTGTTGTGATATCTTAACAAGCGTGTTGAGATGTACTGGTTTTCAGAATTTTCCACAGCTTAGCTAAGTTCATGCGCATAGAAGCAGCCAAGAAATTCAAGCAATGCAGCCAAACGGCTTGAAGAAGACTAATCTAAAGCATGTACTTTATTAGCAGCCATGACGTTTTTCCGGTGAGTATGTGGTAAAAATAATTGTACCAAGACAAGATTGGAAGTAATATGATGGATTCTGACTTAGTGGGGAATAGATCAAAAAACTTTTTATTGTAAGCAAGACTGACAAACACGGTAAAAACCGCACAAAGTCACCATTGTTTTCAATTAAGTCGGGCTAGTTGTGATGCTTTTCAGTGTGTCCAGAAACGTGCCTGTCACAATGACATCTTTGTGGGGGTTTCATCGAAGTGTGTTTATTTATAACCAACTCTGTGGTTTACAAAGCTTTTACCTTTGCTTCACTAGCCGTCAGTGTGCCCTCGCCCGCGAACAGGAGACGTGGAACATCGGACGTCGGCGTTCCCACTGTCGATATATCAAAGCCACACATGCGGCGCGCATCTGCACTTGTCAAACTGGCGGCATAAAGCCGTCGATCTTCATCGGAGCTGCCAGGTTCACCGGTCGTGTACGCTCCCAGAGCGAAAGGATCCTCCGACCAGCGAGTCACCAGGTAAAAGATTGGCTCAGGTATCCGGCGGCTCGTTTTGCCGTTATTCGGTGTAGTCGGGTACATGCGATCCAAAAGGTCCAAAATCACGTCAACGACTTCCTGGTCACGGTGACCAGTCGGGCAAAGACCACTTCCACCCCAAATATGGCAACAAAGTACTCCCGGCTTGCCTACAACATTAAAATAGGATTGCATTGTTAACAAACTATAATGGAATTTCGGTTATGACAAAGGAGCATATGTACCCCAAACGAACGTTCTAATTTAGAAGACGAATTTGGATTTCATTAAATTTCTGACATAGCTGCTATGATTGCATTCATTTTTCACTTGGTCCTGGAGAATGCAAGTTTACATAAGAAAGTGAGGGTTATTCGGGAGCGACTTTGAACAAATAATATCACAACATTAAGTAGCCACTCCAACTTCGTAGTAGTTCAGCTTCCGCTTGTCATGTTCGAGGGAATAGTGTCAGTATCACTGAAATCAGTTAACTCGAGCTAGCTTCTTTCGCAAATAAGAACTGTAGATGGAATTTCGTAGTAGTTTTCAAGCAGATGTAACGTGCCATCAGGCCCCAGCTCATAAAAGCTGCGTCAAACATCATGATGACAGAGAGCAAAATCAGCGTTGACACTGATGTTTCTCCGCCGTACAACCACAAAAGTTTATTTAATTATACTTGAAATCTTAAAGGGACAAGAGCGGATGGGAGGGGGACCTAGTCCTAACTTACGGATTCCGAGATGCCTACACCTCCAAACGATCTCATGGACACTAGTAAAATATTACTGCGAAACGTACCTACCGGGATTCCCCATCATACGGCTGAACTAGTTCACTCTATGGAGGCTCACTTTTAGACTTGAGAAAGCGAAAAACAAGTGGCTTCACGAGAATGATTTAGTTGAAGGCCATTCAGCTCGGGAAGTTGACCATCATCGGTGGTCAATCAAAACCAATCACAGAAAAATGAATACTCAACACGTCGGACAAGGCTTCGAGAAACATAGAGCGGCAGAGTAAACTATGCACCTGGTAGGTGATGAGCGGGGTGGATTAAGTGATGAATAAATTTGCAAACTCGAAATGCAAATAGCAAATGGAACCAAAACTATATTAAGGTACCCAACACAGACTAAATCGTAAACATGATGAAAATTAACGTACATTCGTCCTTCAGTCGTTCCACTCTAAACTGATGCATCATTTCAGTCAACTACTTAACAAGCAGCATGCAGGTGATCATCTATTCAGGAACGAAGGCATGATAGATAAGCGAATCAGCACGTGAAGGCCTTTTCAGTCAAACGGACCTCTTAGCAGAAGTGGTAGAAAGCCCAGTGCGAATAAACGTAAAATTTTCCCACCTACCCAACTGTTATGGCACTAGCTCATCGACACCGACAGACGAAAGACTAAACCTATGCGTAGGGGGATTCCTCACGAGTTGAATCAGAGGGACCAAACCCAATTCGGGTATGCTTACCCCTAAGCCATTGCTATCAGCGCCTGCTGACCTACACTAATGAACGAAGCACCTAAGCCGACGTCGAGCACTGCTTTGCCTGCTGGTAAGAAGAGATCTTGACGAGTATTAATCCTTCTGCTTTAAACTTCGAGACGTTTCCGAACGAACGAGTTCTCGATCGGTTCTAAACGTTTTCCAACCGAATGAACACACCATACGATCCTAAGATATTGTTCACACCATAGGAAACGAGACAATACTCCCGCAACTGGCGAGGAGGGATCACCACATGGACAATGCGCCTTGACATCCGCCTGCATATCCAGGTCGACTATCATACAAAAAAAAACGATCCCCAGCACTTCCATCACTAACTATTTATATCACTATGATGTCATCGTTTCAGAGAGGTTTGGTTGATTGAAAACACAACGGAATCACTTTTTCAGAAGGGCCGTAGCGAAACCCAACAGGGAATCGATTGGAACTGCAGTTTTCCGTATAAACCATGTCATTTGAAGTTTCTAAACACGGCCAACGTAAGAGTAGCTTTCCTGAGGGGAAACACTGCGCTCTGCACTGGTGCAATTGAAGGATCGCCTCCCGGCAAACAGAACCGGGGACTGTGTCTACAAAAGTAAGTGTAACGACTGCACGAAGATCTATGTAGGACAGACTACCAGAAAATGTCACACCAGAATCGGTGAGCATAGGAGGAAAATAAACAGGCCGCCGAGAAACGCAGATGAATATAGAGCGCCACTGAAACACTCGGAAATTACGGAACATGCACTGGACACGGGACACAAAATAGATTTGGAAAATTTTGAGGTTTTAAGGTGAGGACTACGGTCCATGTCACAGAGACTGATGGCCAAGACGGTAGAAATCGACAAGCATCTCAGTGTTAACAGAAAAGAAGGCGTGGAACTGGCAAGAGTGTGGAGAACGGTCTTGGATCAGTCGAGCTGACACGTGTTGGTGCGGTTATTAGAAGGATGAGTGGCCATCATCTGAATTCCACTTAAACTCACCCACCTTCCCTCTCTCAAACTAAATTGTTGTAACACTAACAAGCCCCCGAAGACCAACGAAATCTACCAGTGGCACCCGCCGTGAATCATCAGTTGAAGCATCCTGAAGTGGAAGATTGAGGAACCAAAACCGATCGGAACTAATTTGAAACTCACCCAATCCATCAACGCAAGATTTTGGCAACCACATAACCGACAAGAGGCGTTAACTGACACTCAACATTGATCTAGCGCGCTAATA
This sequence comes from Clonorchis sinensis, assembly GCA_003604175.2. Classification (NCBI taxonomy): domain Eukaryota; kingdom Metazoa; phylum Platyhelminthes; class Trematoda; order Opisthorchiida; family Opisthorchiidae; genus Clonorchis; species Clonorchis sinensis. The sequence continues at coordinate 41,065 of CM030373.1, read as the reverse complement.
TGAAGAGGTCTTACTGATTGGTTCTTTGTCTGCCTTAAAACCTAGCCAAATTGGTGACCTGCTCAATTGGCCTGATGAAGCTTTTGTGTCAAAAGCGAAAGGTGCCCAATTAAAAACTACCGATTTTTTATCAAGCCCTTCTGAAACGACGACTTCTCAATCGGTTCCAAACTTTCCAAAGATGGATCCAATTTATTAAGTCAGTACTAAAAAATAGAAGTATCTTCGGACCTGTGAGCAAACTGGCAACAAATTAATGCTACAGAAGCTAGACAAAATAAACCAAAACACGATAACGTGTTTCTCTAATTCGCAATATTTGCCACTTTGTCACCAAATGACAAAATTTTACAGTGCCTTAAAAAGGGACTATGTTTGTTCCGAGCAGCCGCTAATCCTACTTCATTTTCAGGACTCGTTCAAGAGGAAGAGCCGTTGTGAATTTAACGGTCTGTCATGCACAATACTTGACTCACCATAGCGATGCAGGTTAAGTATATGTAGCCGAGGATCTGGACACTTCAAGTGAGCAGCTCGCGTGTCCCAGAAAACGTCCTCCGGCACTCGAAAACGCAAGATAACTTTATCGTGTGTAGGAGCACCCAGAAAGGGTGGGCCCAAACGGTTGATAGCTTGTCGTTTCTCCGGGGGAAGCTCTGGTTTGAAATGGATCATAGATCGTGGATCTAGACCTGCAAAAGTAAAGAATCAAAAGTGAATTGAATAAAGTTCAAGAAGATATAGCTATTCTAAAATAGAGGAACACAGTAGTTTCACTAGCACCTACATCTTTCAGTTATGAAACGACAATATTCATAAAACGGAAGCCGGCAGCTAGTTACAAGGCGCCCTAAAGAAGACCAAACAAGGGTCGTTCAAGCGCAATTCAACGATGTTTTCCACTGGGCTACTCGAAGGAAGTATACCTTGAAGATCGGTCGGTATAGCCTAATTTTAATGGTCGTGATTATAAAAAACACAGGAAAGATTGCGATGCCTCACCTCTCCAAAGAAAAATTGCCACGCTGAAACGGGGAACTGAACCCCCTTCCGGGATGGATCTGTCTATGAACGCACCCCATCGCCTCAGGTGGAAATTCACACAGATGACAGAACAATTCCATCGAAACAATATCCGTCCCGCTAGGTTCGAGCTAGACTTTACAGCTGTACAATGTGTGACGACGTTCAGCCTATAAAATCGAACACAATGGCATTTTCTCGACGATCTCAAAGCATTTTTTCGTCTTTGTCGTTTCCTCTCTTGAAATGCCATCTTACACACCAGGCTTAGGATCATTGCCCCAGATGAACTTGAATGATGCTAAGCATATGGTATGAAGTCAAATTGGCGTGAGCTACAGTGGCCACCGTCCATTTAGGTATAGCCTTCTATATCTAAGTCTAGGATCTCGACTAAGATCGCAGTTTGCTCACTCTAGTACTCAGGCTGTGTTTCGTCCAATGTTCTGAAGTTGTATGATAATCGCAAACATAGGATAACAAAACAACCCAACGATAAGAACATAAAAAAGTAGAAAATGTAAAAGACGGGGTGGGAGGAACAATACACGCGAGAAAGCGATCAGACTGAGTAAAAATCGCTAGTTTATCGACGAGGCACAGGTAGCATATGAAACTAACCTTTGAGGACACCAACCGGTACCGTAATGATACAATGTTTCGCATCGTAAAACTGCGTCACTGGTCCCGTTTTGTCAGCTTTTCGATGAGAATCACCATTGGAGTTCTCTCCATCCTCCCGCAACGCAACAGCTCGAACGCGCACGCCACAAATACTATCACCGGACCAATCCACATCAGTGACTACCGCGTTGTACACTATCGGTACGTTCTCTATTAATGGTTGGATAAGGTCACTAAAACGTCCAGTGACCAACCGGTCCTCCCAACTAACATTGACTGTTCTGGCAACGGATGGACAGGAACCAGCTTGGCCATTAGCCAGAGCCTGAAATTTACGCTCAGCCCATATGTGGTAAGCCTCGCGCTGCTCATCTGAGGGATAGGCAAGAGCCAAGCGGTCAGAGAGAGTCAACTTCCGAACTGAGAGCTCTTGCAGACCAAGCGATTGTAAGGCTGTAGTACCGTTCATACTCAGGTGCCAACGTGGAGTGGCAACTTCACACAATTCGTCCAGAACGGTATGAGGTAGTCGGTCAATGGGATTTACGTACGCCAAATATCGCAGCAAAATGGATTGAAATATTCCAGCCTCAACTTCATTCCGAAACGTCGGGGCGGGGCGAAGACCAAAGTTGGCTTCAGACTGAAGAATCGACTGTAGCGAATCGTCGATTAATTGCTATATGTAGAAGGGAGTAAAAGTAGATATGCCCGATTTATATTAGACGCACAGCATCGCTACAGTTCCTAACAGTATCGGAAAATTGCATATCCGAAGGCTACGGCAAGAAGAACCTAAGTTGCTGACTGCCAACCACTGGCTTAAACAGCACTACTGGCCATATGGCCCGGAATAATCGATAGTTGTGCTTATCCATTGACTGGCGTGACAACCAAAACTGATTCAACCCTGATTAGGATGTCAGGAAAGCACCAAATCTGTGAAGTGAAGCGGAACGAGTATTGTACACTTACAGAGGACCAACAAGCGATGAAAATATTTGCTCAAGTGGGTCATCTCTCTCCACTAACTACTGAGTGCCCAAAAGAAACAAGCCATATGCGATCATCTCGGCAGGCAGTTGCTCACGCTATAAAATGGGCACAATTGTACGCAGGCTTAGCTGAACGTTCTAGAAAGTCAGTCACATATCCTTGTGTAGTGTTAGTTGAGTAGAGTAAATGGCATCGATCAGGGATGTTCGATTTAGACTAGCGAGCCTCGCGGAGAAAAGGTGCGTGAGCCAAAGATGAACAACTGAGTGAGCGATAATACAGTCCCGTCGGCGGTTCGAAACTGGTCCATCGATATTCTTAATGCACTAGTCATAAGGTTGCTGAAAATTCTTCGACAGCCCACGGCCGGTTTCGCCCTTCTTGGGGCTCATCAGGTAGGCGCAGTCCCCGGGTTTCCGTCAACCTTATGTCCATCGATACAAGCAGCTGTTTGAAATCCTCCTGGCGAGCGAGCTGTACAACTGGACGACGTAAACCTGATTCAAACAGAGACGCATGAAGCACGGCTTGCTACGGAATACTGAGTTCTATATGGGTGACCACAACAATCTCCGTTGCGAAAGTTTACAGGGTGATCACTTCTGAATACACTTATCAATCTAGAGCTGCGATGCGACTTTCAGTGTTTGAAGGAAACCAGCTTTCTCCAAGCGTGACAATTACAATGATCTTGTATTCGGCCTTTAAGTAAGCAGATGAGAGGTCTTCGAAATTCCCAAGCAACGTTTATCGCTTGATATAACTGAGGGGGTTTCGAAGCGCCACACACCAGCCTCTGAAGAGTTTCCTTACTGATCTACGACCCCGGACAATGAGAATTTTGAACCGGTTCTCAACTAAGTAGCAAAAGTTTGTTAGACATTCATTTAGGGTTACAAGTAAATATTTTTATCCCGGGAGGCTGCAGGACAGGTATGCGTAAATAAAACCCGAGTTATAACTGTGATGTATCAACAAACAGCCCGGCCAAATGATGCCAATCCGGGAATCCTTCGCTTCCGCTCACCACATTCAGTAAAGTCGGCGAAGGTTGTCTCCTCTCCAAATAATTTATTTACCGTATAATCGGCACGCTGATGGAGTAGCGCCTGAGATATCGTACTGTCCCCGGAGCGTCCACTTGTGGACACTGAGTTTACCAACGATACATCTCTAATTAGACTGGACTCCGGGGATACAAATTTAATCGAAATTAAATGATTCACCTGTACGAATTGGCATAGGCTTCACGCCCGCAAATTGTAGGGCGGTCCCGTCAGAATGGATGGGACCGAACCCAAAACTGTGCTTGCAGATGAGCCGATCGATATGGCTGACACTAGTTCGATAGCTGTATTAGTCTCGAGGGTATGGTCCACGACAAAACCACCCTCCAAATTGTGGGAGCGAGAGTGTCTTTTACCAGTCTACGATGCAACACCAACTGTTTGTTAAGGAGAGTTTACAATTTTACAGTGACAGTTACATATGACGCTACGCTATGCTAGTCTTACTTTTAGGGATGGCTGAAATAACCCATCCATGGAATAGAACAGATACCGAAATCACTGACGCCTGGCGGAGAAGCAGTAAACTTTAAAGAATAGTTAGAGAGCACACCTGTCCAACTCTTATCGGTATTTTGCTTCCGGTTTTGGAGAAAAATGAATGTAACCTAAGGATAGCTGAAAAACATCTGCCTTAGCAGCGACAGACCATGGATGAAAAGAACGTATAGTTGTTTACTATGAAGTAAAGAATGATACCACGAAATCGCAAAGTAAACGAACAGATAGCGGTGCTCTTGAAATTTACAATAAAATACCAATTAGGTCTCAACGATATATTTGCTTCTCACAGAGGTTATCAGCGTGAACAACACAAATGTTGCGGTTTCAAAACAAATCAGCACGTGAGAAATCATGATTTTGTCTAAAGCTAAGATTTCCGGTAGCAGTTGGGAATATTCGTCATTCTTCAAGCTCTATGTAGATGCCTTTCAAAAGATACTAAACGTCGTCAGGTAATATAATTGTTTTGACTTCACAGTCTGGCGTTCAGTAAGTCCAGCAAATCCGTAAGTTTCTGTTTGCCAAAGGTTTTGGCGACAAAACTGATATGTTTAACCCATGTAGAGATCTCCAATAGACGAAAGTACCAATGGACTTTTGAGTGCTAGTCTGCTATCGCGAACACCACAGGGAGCCTGAGCAAGCTCGCTTACTCGGCTTACCACAGCGATTTCAATGTGTGACTTGACGGCGCCATCAGCTAGCTGCGCATATTTTTCAGTACAAACAGCTACCAACGGGGATGACCGCAATGAAATTAGACGTCCGATACCTAGTAGGAACTATTGGAAAACTAGAGGCCTAATCGAAGTCACTGGGCTCGAGACAGCTCAGCGGTTAATGGACAAGCCTACTGATCCGATGGTCTGTGGTTCGTTTGCTACTGTCTAGAATTAAACAAAATGGTAGTACCTTAGCTCAGCTTTGTGCAGAATGAGTGTCAGAGATGAACTATTAGTCACTCATTATATTATATTGATAGAAAGTATTGGGTGATGCAAGCCACCCGTTTCCTGCATCAAGGAAAAAAGGAAATCATCAACAAGAGGCCTTCCATGGATTTATAGAGATGATTTCAACGCGTGTCCTTTGAGACGCGAGTTTAACCACTACCATTCCTATTACCATTCAATGGTACTAGGAAATGCAATTGGTTTCCAATTAAACAAGATATACCACCACTCATCCTTCATCCATGGAGTTCATATCACGGGTTCTCTTGATGACCATCTCTTCGAGTCACTAATCTTCTAGAAAGGCCATGTGACCTGTGTGATGAATAGATGACTCAGCCTTTAGAACAGTGGCCCTCAACCAGCCATGGACTGAGGACTTCTTCCATCCTATCGCGAACAGTCATTCCCCCTACCGGAGGCTAACTTGGGTTAACTTCGGACGTTGAGGTCAGTACCAGGAAGAGCGGAGAAACACTTGAGAAGATAGTATACATGATACTTCAGCTTCCCAGTCGTTTCTTTCATTCAATTTATTCGGTAACTTATATAAGAGGGCGACCTGAAAAGAGACAAACAAAAGCAATGCGCGGATGACTCATGTGAGGAGCGCGTATCAAGGGTAGAAAGTCTCGACTATCCAATTCAGGGCTAAGTAGCCCTAAGCCAAATGAAGCGAATTCGTGTACTACCGACGGTCAATAGCTGGCGGCGATGGTGATCAATACGGTTCCAGGTGTGCTACCTCGTAGACCTTACAGGTGATCGAAACGCCAGTGTAGGGGGTGAGATGGCTCAAGTGGTTAGAGCGCGAATTTACTGACCAGAAGGTCCGTGGTTCGGACCCCACCTCTGCTTCTCGACTTCCCCTGTCTAGGCTTGGGCAACCTGGCAGTATCCCAGTCCTCGTGCTTCCTTCGGGCGGCATGGCAGCTAGGCACCGGAAGGGTGTAGGAACTTGTCTACCGTTTGAGATCTGCCAGTATCATTTCCATCAACAAGCACATACCTCATGATAAGGATCAGATGAAATTTAACTTTCTTCTCCATGACGACCCAATGAACAGTAACACAATTAACATAGAAACTTACAACAGGACAAAACATGGGTAGAATTAGACGGACGAGACAACATGATTTAGCCACTGACTAATACACCCAATAGTGAAATAATAAAGGCCCGAAACCGACGTATTAACTATCGGCAGGAGGGAACAAACTACCGTGCAAGTCGGGCTATGCACCTTCATGTCATTTCTGGCCGTGTCCGAATAGGTGACGTTATGCAATAACTTTTGTAACTAGCTGGTTACTCGTTCTGATGAATTCGACATGCATACTCCGTTCACCAGTCCATGTCCTCCTCCCATCCAGCACACAAACACACTGCAATCGCTGCTACTCGAACCAGACGGAAAGCTTCCGGGGAGAAATTTCGGTGTTTCGAAGGGTGATGAAAGCCATATATTTGAAAACATCAACCATCGAGAAAACTATTGTTGGTCCGGTTTACTTGGCGATTTTTTCATTCATAATACACCCTTGCTGTCATTGCGCAGCGTCTTGTTCCTACCTTATCTGTTGCAGATGGCATACTTCTAGTCATGACGTCTGCGTTCTTACAGCGAGGCGTGCTTTAGCACGTGAAATTTCACACGTAAAGAACGACGTGTTGCGAAAACAATCGATTCCATCTTGTAAGCGCCGTATCCGTGTTCTCGCTACGTCCGGCTCAGAGTTGTACAAGGAAAAATGTGAACTTTGGTAGGGAACCAAGATACATACAGATCAAAACCCTTGAGAATATTGTAATTGCCTGTTCACCATATTCTCACCACCCTACGTAAAACAAATCCACTGATGCCGAAATGAACAGTCGGACGATAAAGCAGGAAGAGCTGACGAAAGTGCAACAACAAACACAAAATCGTAAATTCAGACCCGGCCTGAAATAAAGGAAGGTTTTACCACTCTGATTGTCTTGCGACATAGATCGACCTGACTAACATTCGCATTTTGTTCCTTCGATTTATTGTTTCTACGCCAGTCCTCCATCCCTATTATTTTACCGTCGGCCATTTATACCAAGAATAAGGTTAAGCGGGAAACAGACACAGTTGGTCTATGTTTAGTTCAGATTGAAGATTCGATTGACGTGGATTTTCCTCTGGTCGCCTGCGATTGTAATGCAAACTCACTTAGGAAAATTGCCCCTTTGCTATTTCATTGCAACAAGTAGTCACCCTGGGGATCACCCTACTCAGAAACAGAGGACCTTTTCTGGAGTGTCAGCTGTGACAAGTTACCGTAAAGTGCCTTTGGGCCGTGGAAAAGACACACACGGTCTAGTGTCAGATCCTAGCCTCCAGAACGCATCTTAGCAACAATCCAATTTTTGAATTTTGTAAAAGGTGGAGTACTGACCTATTAAACCTCCGAGCGTTGACTGGAAACCCCAATTAGACGCAAACATGCGATGATTTAAAAAGAAAATACGACCAGACGTAGAAATGAATCAAGGCAAAACTTGAAGTTCTTGGCAATGTGGAATACTATGAACGCTTCTCATTATCTGGAAACCTAAAATGAATGAAGTTATCAGGCTCTTATTAGTGCGTTTTCTTGATTGTACTCGTAACGCTCCCATAAGATAACAGTCGCAGTACAAGTTATTTCTCACTTACTCAAGATTCCATGGCGTTGGAGTTCTTGTTTTCGGGAGAATTGAATGATTGCTTGGGATATACTAAAAGGGGTGCACAATGCGAAATAGGTTAAGAAACACTGACCTAAGCGATCTTCTATTAACCCAGCCGATGCGATCGACCGATTGTGAGAGCGTCTGCGAACCAAGCGACTACCAACCAATCAACCAATGGTAAGCCTAGCTTCAGTGTAGGAGTCAGCTCAAGGATGACGGACGCATCTTTTCGCAGAGAGATAGTCGAAATGACTGACTTACTTGTAACGTTCGCCCAACATTTCGCATCGGCTAAGCTGTTAAACAGCAACCAAGGTCTCGAAAACCACTTGCAAAGGTTTCAGAAAGAGACACAGAAGCATAGAGAAAGGAAATCTTGTGCGGCTACGTGCCTATGCGTACCAGAAACAGGCAACCTCGGATATATTCCCTGGATGTTAACCGAAAAAAGTTTGGTCAAAAGGGATGTCGGCCCTCGTCTAACATTAGCCGCTTTCACTTTGCACAACTACCCTCCGAACCAGAGGGGTCTAGGGGCTTGTCGTCGGCTATGCAAATGGTGGTGAGTGACCCGTGGCTCATAAGCAACATTTAAACTTTGTAGTGCCACATACGTGATGATACCAGCCAACTAACCCAGATCATTTGCACTCCAACGGATTGTCCTGTGACAATGTTATCCTGAAGCATTCGGTACGGATTCCGCGTACGGAGCCTATCTATCGCAGTTAAGCCCCTTCATCTTGGTTTCCATTGTCTGCAGTGGTGAAGGGATAATACCCTTGTGTTTCTGCTGGTTGGCGTAGGAGACAAGCTTCACTTCAGTTCTCACCGAGCCGTGCAGATGGTTCGTCGGATCCTTTTGTATGAACAATGCCAGTGACGACTACTTGGCTTGCCGGTTAGTCACTAAACAAGTAAAAGGCTCGCTCTGTTGAGTTTACGTAATCCAGAACGTTATGGAAAAGGTAATTTATAACTTCATGCTCTCCGATGGCAACTTTTAGCTGCTTTGCTCTACTTTGGTGCACGTATGTGGACTTGCAACCGACTTTGGCCTCCCGGTGATACTGCATAATACGGCATTCTGAAGAATCGTCTTACACTGAGTATGTGCTCCTTACATTGGTGAGGCTTTCTGACAAGCGGGCAGCATGTTGGTTACCGAAACCCCTAACCATTGGCCATCAGAATAATGACTGTCAAGACTGTTACCATGATGTCAAACAGAGCGGTTTGATCGTTCGTATTTTAATAAATAAACGCCACATTTTCTGAATGGCTTCGAATGCGATGGCATCTGTAATGACCACATGAGTTCATCTACCAAAATAAATCCGCTGGTCAACATGGGCACAGTGGAGGAAAGGTGTCAGAAGTATCGAATTAACCTAAGCGCTAGGACTTGCAGAGGTCCGGTTACTGCGGCTTGGTTTTTGCCTCATCATCACACGCTGTATGCCCATCACCACCCGCCAGTAGAAATAGGAGTAAAGTAAGCCCAATAAACTCACTGACTGACATCGCACGCCGTCCCTGTTACTGATCGTTGAAAAACACGGATCACTGAACTTAGACATAAACATCGAAACCCTGAGGAACATGTTCGTGTCTCCCGTGCTGGAACATTAGTACCAACCAGCTTGTACCTCAGCTGACGCGTCGGTTCCAGTGGAGAGTACCAGACTGCGCGTGTTACATCCCTTTACCGATAGACATGGATCCCATTTAGGTTTACTATTCCCCCTGGATTTGGGATCAAACGCGAAAATTTTATCGGATATGAAATCTGAAGACAAGGCACACGAGATAACAAGGACGGATTCATTCATCTTTGAATTCCCGTGAGTTGTACTCCTACTTGACACTCTGACCCATAGCTTACTCCTACATACACGGAAGATTCCGGTAAGTACATTATACTAATTGCTGAAGAAAACAACTTCAGATCAGGCTACGATCACCCCAACCGATGCCATATAGTCCGTGTACCCCGAAAGACTCTCAAACTGCTGTGTTCGATGACAACAGTCATTTACAATCAATCCAGTTAATCCATCGAAATTCGGCCATATCTAATTTCAGTCATTTGGCTCCGTTTTCGATCAGAATCGATCTCCGATCATCCGATGTTCGTCACGTACTGGTCAGCCATTTTTGATGTCGTTCACTACAAATAATGTCCTCTATAGTGTTATTTTGTTTTCAGGTTCCCTTCGACATCGAGAAAGCCAGATACTGCCTAACTCGTGACTTCTTTGTCATTCCTGTGTGTATTGACGAATTCCAAGCATCGGTAGTTGGATACAGGAGCCAAAACGTCATCACTTATGGAACAGTCACCCGAGGCATTGTCCAATTGATAGACAAACATCTGTTCACAGAGGTTGATCGTGGAAGGCTGCAGCAGTCTGACAACAGTTCAAGGTGAAACTACATGAAGAATGTGACGAAATTCGACAAAATTTTGGCCGTTTGAGCCAGTATTTAGATATGGCACATAGAGAACTATTCTGTTTAGTTAGAGAGCAATTCTGTTATCGTTAAATGTTTTCCAGGAATGCTCGAAGAATTCTCGATGGATGCAGCTATTGAAATTGTTCAAGCGGGACTGCAAACTTACCGGAGTTAAAGGGTTAAATGGCGAGTTACCATTGGAACCGGACAAAGAGAGCAGATCAAAACAAAAGCAACGTTGATTAAAATCGGAACATATGCCTATTGCTCAGGTGGTAGTTGGTCTGTTCAGTCAAGAAGACACTGGACTTCATCAAGATGTGACAGCTTGTGCAACTGCATGATCCATTAAGCTGTACTGGGGAGTGTACGTGACATTCATGGAGCCTCTCATACAAGGTTGGTCAATGGGTAGAGTTCTGACTAACACACTCTCCTGGTCTTCCAGGTTGAAGGTTGGAAATTGTACAGCGACCTGCCTCTTAAAAGTGCAGGCTGCTCCTACAGAATTACGCCAACCACCGCTGCCTTGTGATTAGACTTTTGAAGCAAATGCTTTGAATGACGACCCTGATCGTCATCCTGTCTGGGTGTTAGAGTCCTGGCAGCGTCAGAATCACGCATGACCATGAATTGCACACCCACAAACGCCAATGAAGCAGCAATCTTCTCACCTAATGTTGCTAACAGTGATGATTTATGGTGTTTACCAACCATTGCCATTAGCTGCAGCTGTAGCACCCTTTCAGTGCCTAACTGCCATGCCACCAGAAGGAAACAAGAGGGCCGGGATACTGCCAGGTTGTCCAAGCCTAGACAGGGGAAGTCGAGAGGCAGAGGCAGAACCACGGACCTTCCGATCAGAAAATTCACTCTCTAACCAATGAGCCATCTCGCTGCAATATTAACGGTAAACTCGGCCACCATGGCCGCAGACCCTCAGTTTATCTGGCAGCCTTTAACGTTCGCACTCGAGAACAAGCCGAACAGCAGATTGCTTTCGCATGCGCACAGGAGTAGTTTATTATTGGTGTGTTCTCTCTGAAACAAGGACTCAAGATCCAAGTACGGTTGTTCAGTTGACCTACCCATCGGTTTTTGCTAGCTTCTGGTTGCGCACCTCTGATGATCCAGAAGCCGTTGTGGCTGCTTCTGTAGAGTGGGCATCGTTCCAAGTCAACGAATTGAGGGGTCTCTGCTCGAATGGTTGCACATTGATAGTCAAATGTGCGTGGCTCGCATGAGAACGTCTGTGGGAGTATTCCGTGAACGCACCGATAATCGCTACCTGTTCATCGCACATGCTTACCCCCACCCCACCCCAATAGACTGCAGCCGCAATACTACCAGACAGTTTTTACGACGCTCTGGGGCCTCATTGAGGCAAGCTAAAAACTCAAATGTTGTTGTGGTTGCACAAATAGGTAGCCTTGTCGCTGCTAAGGCTCAACTGAGCAATCGTCTTGGACTGGAATTGGGATGCATGGACAGCGGCGAACGCCTGCTGCAGTTATGTTTTGACCACAGACTGTGCAGTATTGATTTTGGAAACCAACACGCTCTCGCAGCAGGGTATGACCCAGACGTTTGTGAATATGATGCACTGTTTGTATTACCATACTTGAGGGCCGCGTGAGAGTGTACGGGGAACCCTCTGAAAGCTTTTCTACAGGTAATGGTATCCGATATGGGTGCACCAACTCTCTAGTCACTGACAAAGTAATAAGGTGAACACTGGAAGGTCTTCCAAACCCCATTGTTCAGGTTTATCTGAGCGAGTAGCCTGTCGATCTGGAATGTGCCAACGTTTTATCATTTTTGCAGAGCAAGAAGCGCAAATATTACTATGAAAACGACCCGGTTCATCCACTCCTTTGACCTCCAAACCATAAAGTGTAATATCAAGCTGCGAAACGCACAACCTGCCTCTGAGACTAGAAGTTGTGCAACGCCATACATATCTTAGAAGTTGCACTAGCTCTGTCAGTAGTGTGACAGACGAATTCACCGTATGAACCTCGAAGACCCGAACTGGGTTTGCCAATTTGCATCACTTGTGGCATCAAAAGGCGTGTCATAGAGCTTCAAAGGACGTGTACGGCAGACTACAGTGCGGCCTGTGTTGTTGTATCACTGCGAGAATTGGCCACTTTGGGTGGAAGATCTGAGACATTTTCAGGTCTTTGACCACCAATATCAGGAAACGGGTCTTCGGTTAAACTGACGGCACTTAACTCAAAGAATGCACTAGGTACTGCAAGCTACGGTAGCTGGGTCATATGTTACGCATATCGAGTCATCGCCTGCCGAGAAAAATATTCTTCCCGTGCCTAATCTGCAGTGGCGGAAACATAAAGGCGGACAAAATCTGACATAGCAGAAGGGAATGAAGAATGTTACGAAGAGTTTTCAGCAAAGTTGTGGGTAGTTTCCTTCATTAAAAATGCTGCGAAAAGGTTGGGTGCTGTTCACTTTCTAGGATGCGGTCCATTTGACCTTCCCTATGCGTGACCGGAGACACTAAACGACAAGACGGTTAACAGATGTCCGCGCTGTCAGTTTCTATCCTGACTGTCTGAGTGTTGGAGACGTAAGCAACTCGGATACTACTAGTAGGCTACCCCTACATGCCCCATTTTTCTCGTTTCCATTATGAAGCCCTATTCAACCAGATTTACGTTGTTGTAGTAGTGAAGTAGCGGTATTGCCATCTGTTATCACTGTCAAAGTTGATGATGTATGATGGTGATGAGTTCAGGCCAGATTACATAATAATAAAATGCCTAAAATCGGACACCACAACCATTGTGATTTTTTTCACTAAGTCGCGTAACTGTTGCACTTAGGTAGTTGGTGGATATGTAGTTAGATGAGGTTACTTGAGTGAAGCCGGAGTCGGACTATCATATATAACCGTTATCAAGGACAGTTAATGAGCACCTTACTGAGGTCGAGTTAGGTAAAATGTTGAAAAACCGGAACACCGAATATGGACTAACTTAGCTTGCTGCGCACAACTTTCCGCCCTTACGTGAGAAGGCAGCAAACGGGAAATGTACCCACGGATCTATCGTGGCATGTTTGACAGGAAAACATGAGACAACGATGGCGTGCGCTTCTGAGCACTACTTTCAAGAGGGCATAAAGTTTGAGCGCAGCTGTCGCATGAAAACTTATTGGTTGCATGAAAATCGTGAATGGATTCGCGTGATACAACTACTGACACTGAAAGGGCATCATTACTTGATATCCCACACATTATTCTGCTGATTAGCACATAGTATAAGTTACTCCGCTGGCGCGGATCGTGGATGTACGGAGCTCACTAAAACGGAATAAGTTTGAAGTTGCAAGTGTTCTTTGTTTGTTGGATTCGGACTAACGTAAACCCGTTGTTTCTAAGATCAGGATTTAGTATCAACCGTTCAGCAGTTTTTGAGTGGAATTCGCCGTCGGGCGGTACTAGGCTGACACAACCCGATAAAATGGGGTCAGGTTTGGTTGTCACCTAGTGAAATCCAGCGCAGCCCCTGGAGTTGTTGCCATGTCTATCTGGTCGGTTGGATAATAAGTCCGCTGGGATTTGCTGAGACAATGTAGGCCATGTTTGGTCAGTTTGGATGACAACAATAAGCATCGTTCACATAAAGTGATTATTAGCCCAGCGCCTTCTCGTAGAAAAGCTTCTTTTGAAATATATATATATGTATATATATATATATATATCAAGATGTGATCATAATCACGTTCTCCAGGAGAAACGGCAAGTTGAATAAACGATCTAATTAGTCCAGGCAATTGAGCCATGGAACGAAGTCAACAAGTGGACGAAAGACAGAACGACAAAGAAGGCTCTTGGAGGGCTTCGTTCAGTGGAAGTCTGGCGGTTCCAGTTTTGCTAGATTAATTTAATTGTTACAACCAAACTAATTAAAACCATGGGTGATAATCGAAGACTATTGTCTTACCTTAACAGATGGCTCACCAGCTGCATGTGCGTCGCTAGATCCAGGACCTACAACTGCGGTAGATAACAACGCCCTGTTTCTGAGCTTGAGGTGTTTATCTACAGCCAGATGAACAACTTTATCAAACAAAAAAGCTGCTTCAGCGACTTCTTGGAGAGGGATTATTGGTGCGCCGGGTTGATTGTGATCACGCCAAACTGCAAGTTCAGCACACTCCCATCCTCGATACTTTTTACATAGATCCCCAACACAAGTTGCCGTGCTGACCCCGAGCAATCTTGCCATGTGGAAGAGCGGTTGATCAGTTTGGCGATTAGCACAGCCGATTAAATAGTTAGCACCTAAATCCACATCCAAAGGACCTGAGGTATCTGCCGAGAAACGCATTTTCTCATCATTTTCATCACAAAAATGGGCACGGGTGGGTTGGGACTGATTAGGGTCGTTGGAGTCCACGTCTGCAGATAGGGTGTTGCGGTTGCGATTTTCATTGGTGCTGTCACTATGGGGGCTCGATCGATCGATTCTATCCGTATGGAAGACACTGAGTTGATCGTGGTTCACGGCAGGACTCAAGCGCAGTGTCTCATTAGAGTGGGAGCAATCTGTGGGAAAAGACAAAACGGCAGGAGTGAGTGGTTAATTGCTAGAAAATACAGGTTAATCCAATCACATGTGAACTGAGGAAGGGGACACCATGTGGGTGCATATTTGTAGGTCTCGGCAACTTTGGGAGCGATCCACTCTGTTGTACTACCAGGCTTTGAGGTCCTATAAAAACCACTACCTAAAACTAGGACTGCACAACCGCATAACATTTCGCGCGCAAAACTGTTAGGAATGAAAAGCTTCCCTGATTTTCTTCACTCTAATCTACATTAGGACATGCAAATTTTCAATGTGCATTACCACTACGATATTCATGGTTAACTTTAATTTGGTCGACACTGCTCCTAAAACGCCATGAGTGTGAAGAGGGTGAGAATGCTACTAAAGTCAGCTCAAAATAACAGAAAGATTGAATATCTCTCGAACTATGTGACCTACTTTACGATAACAGG
The DNA here is from genome assembly GCA_003604175.2 of Clonorchis sinensis. Taxonomy (NCBI): domain Eukaryota; kingdom Metazoa; phylum Platyhelminthes; class Trematoda; order Opisthorchiida; family Opisthorchiidae; genus Clonorchis; species Clonorchis sinensis. Next base: position 25,711 of record CM030373.1, on the reverse strand, counting down.
GGAGGTTTCAAGAAACCCGCTTAAAGCGAACCTTGAAATAGAGTATCCTTCCTTAGCGCGAAAAGATTATCTGATTCCTGAGCTGCTCGCTGTAGAACACTTAAAGGAACAAATAGACATCTTGAAGCGAACGATCTGAGACTTGCTGGTTAGCCAGCAACTCTGTGTGGAGAATGCCAAGCTCAGTGGCGACATCTACAGGAATGGATCCGAAAGCTAATACAATGGATCGACATAAACAATCGATACATTGGTTCACTATCTAATGGTATTTCCACTCGTTCACTGTCCACTTCAGATAGGGCAGCATAGCTACCAGAGTCAAAATACAGCGTAGTGGAACAAGATGTGATCACATCTTATTCCACTACGCTGTGTTTTGACTTTAAAATTCCATATTATACACCACATGGTGCTCAAACTTTTTAACACTATCCGAGCCCAATTTGGCCCGGAACTCCTAAGAGGATAAGGTAGTTCCCTGTGCTAGAAATACATCGTCGCACAAAATGGAGGACAGAAAAGATAAACAGTTGTGAACTGCTGCACTAGTATAAAGAGCTGTTACATCAAAAGTGGTCATCATTGATGTGGGTAGATTGGAGGATATTCACAAAGGCAACACTCATTCACGTGAATCACCACCAACAGATAACACAGCTTCGACAACCTGCTTAAGTATTTGGATAAGTTGTAAGTTGAACACGTAGCATAGTACACGATGGGACGTACGGGGGTACCTGTTTTGTATATTTTTGGCAATCCATAGAATCTTCCGAGTCTATTGGATTTTGACGCAAGTAAGTACTACCGTGCTTGACCGAGCTTGGGTTTTAGCTTAACTTATTGACCAGAAGTTTGGTCTTAGACTTTCATTCTGCCGTTCGATCTTCTCGTAAGGACCCAGTCCCTTCGATTCATGACAAACGTTACGTTTTCCTTGTACGCTTTGGTTATGTGGATGGACTTGTCTTTCTTCAGTGACTATCCCTTTCTGCGACATGTTGCTTCAGATTGGTCGTTGATTTTTAAGAATATTGCAGATACGTAATCTAGCTTCTTCTGATGCCTCTACTGGAAGCTTCGAGAGTGTGGGTTCAATAGCCGGGATTGCTTCACTGGGTGTTAGCGATTTCCGGGCAAAGTTGAAATTCAAGCCTCTTTTTAACAATTGCATCCTATTGTGAGATAAGCTTTTGTTGGACGGGTTGCATACAAACTTGCTTGAGTCTACTATTTCAGGCGAAACCGAAATGTCGGATTACATCTTATTGAATTACGTTGTGTCTTGACTTATAACCACATGACACTATCTTTTTAACATTACTCGGACCGACTTTGGCCCGGAACTCCTAAATTTTGGATTTTCGTTGAAGCATTTTTGGCGGAAAAGTCCGTAAAGCCAAAGTCAGACTTACATTGAGGACATGGAGCTCCATCAGTGTACAAGGAAGGGAGCTGCACAGTGTGGATTCTTCCACCAGGGCGAGAACGAGCTTCCAATACTATAACGTTATATGCTTCGCGGGTAAGTACACGAGCGGCTCCGAGGCCCGCGATACCGGCTCCAATGATGACGACGTCATACATGGTGCGAACTTGTCATTACTTTTCACGCAGCAGAAACAGACGAAGTTCCAGTGGCAACTAAATACTAGAATAGAAACGAAAGATGACCGGCTTCAGAGAGCTAATAGAGGAGCATAATAGAACATAAATAACGCTGAAATAACAAGCTATTGAGAACCAAATTTTCCCTTTTTCCTAACAGAATTTGAGTACGGAGACCGGACATGCCACTGCCAGAAATCCTCCAAGACGCATAGAAAGACACAGGTCTCAAGATGGATTGAGGGGGTCTGCATTTGGAGGGTTAAAATTTGAAGGCATTACTGCAAATGTAAGCCGGAGGGTCGAAAAGAAAGAGGTAGAGTTCAGCTCTGTGATGGGGATTCGAAGCTTGATAATAAAAAAAAACAATCGTCCAACTGTAACAGCCATTCCGTGCGTTGCTGCCGTACCACCCGAAGGAAGCATGAGAGCCGAGTGACTTCCAGGTTTTCCAAACCTACACAGGGGAATCCGAGATGCCAGGGTTGGTTTCGGACAATGGACTTTCCGGTCAATAAGTTCACGCCTTAACCACTGAGCCATCTCGAGCTATGACTGGAATTGGTGCCTCACAGACCCTAGACTTACAGCAATTACCTTACTATTTGTGTTAAAACCTAATGAATCTCTGAGCTGTACACAGTCCACCTTCTATGATCAATACAGACTGAATCCAAATTAATCCAATTTCGTTCCAAAATTAGGGTTTTTTGCCTTGCCAGTTGTCCGCTGCGTACCGTAAACAGCACACATTGCGGCAGCGTCCACGCGACCAATCACAAGGTTATCCAGCGGAGAAGTTCAGTTCAGTTTATCAGCTATAAACCGTGTACCATAGGCACATTGGTTCCAGCTGCTACAGTTTCGATCACCAGAAAACGGGAATGTGGAACGTACAACGAAGCCTTGAAGGCGAAGGTATGTTTAGTTTGTTCGGAAATTATGTAGCTACGCATTGAAGGCGATAGCTTTGATGCACGAGCGCCACTGACTGCGCGATTGGGCCATTTCTGCCAGTGTCATTAACCACTGGTGAGTTGAGTCCCAAGATCCCCATCCAGGGAGGCGGCAGTTGCCCGCCCGACTAAGTTTACTGGTTAGCGCTTTCGTAGTTGCCAGGTCATACACTGTCCACCTCTCGGTCTCTTCCACTCAGCACAGGGCTGAGCGAAAAGAGCTCTGGGGCAGACGGTCTTCTGGCATGGGGAGTACATGTCCCAACCAGCGCAACCTATGAAGCGTGAGTAATTCATCTATCGCGGAGAGTTCCTTCTTCCTAAGACCATCTGACGTACCTCAGCATTACTAATCCGATGATCCCACCAGACCTGACCAATGCTGCGGAGACATCGATGATCAAACACTGACATCTTCCGTACGTCCTCTGCGCGTAGGCCACGCCTCTGATCCATAAAGCAGTATGGATCGCACCACCGCACTGTAAACTCTTCCCTTGACAGACAAGTTCACGTCACGTCGGCGCCACAGGTGCTGGAGGTTGGCAAGCTGCCCTGGCCTTCCGATTCGAGAAATGATCTCATCTCCAGCCAGTCCACCGGAACTTATACAGCTGCCCAGGTAAACAAATTTATCTACCATGTCGATTGGCTCACCTGCAAGCATGAGGTGTGGGTTGATCCCACCCAGTCTTGTAGCAGCACTTTACACTTTGCGGGTGTGAAGCGCATGCCAAACCGTGCGGTAGAGTTATTTAGGTTATTTAAAATCATTTGCACTTCGGAAGGGTCTGAACCAAGGAGAGCAATATCGTCCGCATACTCAATGTCTGCGAGGGAACGTCCCGGAGCATTTCGACTCCCGAGGTTTCAGAGGCAGGCAGGGAAATTTCAAGCAGCACGTCAATAACAAAGTTGAAGAGGAAAGGGGAAAGAGGACAGTGTCTTACACCACTGGACGTGGTGAACTCAGGCGAGAGCTTCCCGTATACTCGTACGCACCCACAGGAGTCCGCATACAGTGCCTTGATAAGGGAAAGAAATTTGGAAGGGACACCTTTGATCGCCAGACACTGCCAAAGTTGCTGACGATCGACAAAATCAAGAGCAGCTTTCAAGTCCAGAAAAACGACCAACGTGGGACGTCTGAAGGAGCTTTGGCTCCTTTGGGTGAAGATATGGTCGATGCATCCTCGACCGGGGCGAAACCCAGCTTGATTCTCACGATCTGTCTCTCCCGATAATCCATCAACCTGCGCAAAATAATGCCAGAGTACCTTAGATGCGACGGATACCAGACTGATACCACGATGGTTTTCACATGATTCTTGCTCCCTTTTGAAAACTGGGATGACGGTCGAGGAGCTCCATTCGGCTGGTATTCTGTTTTCGTTCCAAATCTTCTGCAGTATGGTTGTCAGACTGTTCACCATCAACCAGATGCCTTGTCGCGCTTAGAATTGAAATCTCACGCTGGATTTCGGTTGCTGATGGCGGGTTGGTGTCAATGTTCCATTCGGGCCTGCTTGGTTCTTCCAGTGGTTGTGTTGAAGGGGACCAGGTGAACTGTTCTTGGAAGTGCTCAGCCCACCGCTCAAGACGGCGATTGAGGGAGTGAATTGCCGTCTTTTTCGCATATTGTCTCACTGACACCTGCCTTCTTTTGACCCGTTGATCGGATCAGTTGAAACAGGGCACGGCTGTTGCCTGCAAATGCCTTCTCCATTTCGGCCTTCGAAATCCACCAGCGTTCTCTGTCATTCTTCAAGCTCCTGATTATCCGGTGTTTGAGGGATCTGCGTGCGCCATCATAGTCGCTAGTTGCTGGTATGGCTGGCAGCAATAAGATCTGCTGATCTCGAAGATATCCAGTGTTCATTGAGTCGAGTCAGATGGGCTGGACAAGCAGTTCTGAAAGCTGAGAGCATTGCTTCTTTAACTCGCCTCCATCCATCCTCAAGCAATCTTCGTCGTCCACATGACTGTGCGTTTCCAGTAGCTTTCTAGCCAGATCAGCTCGATATTCTTCAGCTACTGAAACTTGTCGAAGTTGATGAACGGAGCTGCCCTCTTTCCGCACGCGTAGTGCTGGCGGGAAGCTAAGCGAACCCGCACGATGGCGTGATCAGAGTCAAGTTGCGTACCCCAGAAGGAACGACAGTCCTTAACTGAGGCTCTCCATCGGTAACTGATAGCCATATGGTCCAATTGAGTCCACGGCTGTCTTGTGGTAGGTGGCCTCCAACTCTGTGTGAGCGTTTGTGTTGGAAGTTCGTACTGGCCAGGAACAGACGATGATCTGCACACAACTGAAGAAGCCGCTCTCCATTATCCGTACGCACAGCATCGACTCCAAATCGACCACCTAGCTGCAATTCTTCCGGACTTAGCCGTCCAACTTGGGCATTCATATCACCCGCCAGGATTACTATATCCGTCCTTCTTGCCGACCGAAGCAGTCGTGACAGATCTTGATAAAACTCGTCCTTTTCCTCAGAACTGCTATCTGTTGGGGCGTATGCTGATACGACAAACAAACACCGTTTACCGCATCGACCTGCGTTAATCTTAATTGAGCCAGACAACCGCACAGCGCAAAGGCGACTGTTTACTGGGATCCAGTCCAGTAAGGCGCTTTCAGCCTTGGGGCTGAGTGCAACTCCCACACCGTAGATACCACGAGCCATTGCGTCAGGATCACCGGATGTCCGAAGAGTGAAATGGGACATCTGGTTCGTCCTAAGCGGCTTGAGAGCACGACCGAAGTGGAGTCTTGTATTCGTGTTTCGGAGACACAACATACATCGATAGAGAGGGAAAGTAAGGTTTCAGCAAGGGATGCCTGTTGCCCAATTTGACATAGAGTACGGACATTAAAGGCTGCAACGTGGATCAGATCTTTTGAGTTAGTAAGTGATTATTTTGGTTTATTTTTCTGGGCGATGGTTGAGACTCGCATGGCTAGGGGATTGGCAGATGGGTTGATTGCACTGCATTGTACGATGGGTTGGGAGGAGTGTGGGGGAAGGCCGGTGAGCGAAGAGCTGCAAGGGCAAATGATACTTCCCGGTTGCCCAGGCCGAAGAAGGGAGTTGAGTTGAGGTAACCACCTTGAGCCTTTGACTCAAAAGTCTGACCCACAAGGCAGTGGGAGGGTGTAGGGTTTTGCTCGGGGACCCTGCCCCTAGCCTCTGACTCGAGTCTGGACCGCGAGACAGCGGTTGTTAGGGTTTTCTTTGGGGACCCTTCCCGGAGCCAATGACTCAATAGTCTGACCTACTTGGCTGTAGGGGACGGCCTGGCCCGACGGCGCATGGAGTAGGGCATTACTGTCTCACTCCTGGCTGCGCACAGCAGGTGCCTTTTGAGCAGCACCGGACTCTTTGGTTTTAAAAGTATTTCGACCGTATTGAATAATGCGCCGGCGGTCACGGTCAACCGTTGGGCGATCGGAGTGTGCGGTTTTTAGGGCCGACCTTTTCTAACCCGTCCTTCCTCGGGGGAAGACAGCATCGCTGCTTCCATAAATATGGAGATGCTGGTCGCCTGGGGGAAACGCCTTACTGCCTTCACACTCCTATCGCAGACAGTACGACTTTACCTCCAGACCGCCTCGTAATACGCTTACTCGCAGTGCGGGGACTCGCTGTTCTTCGTCGGGCTGCTCCCCGTTAGCCTTCCTGGTACGGTTGAACCTTTAGAAACTGAGTTCCAGCCAGTATAGCCCGAAGGATCATTGCAGCACACAAGCCCGACCACCACGACAAGGTGACAGCTTTTGGTCGGGACCAGCGGAGAAAACCGCTGTAGTATGATTTACGCACATAACAACCACGTCAAAGCGTAGGGGACGAGATGCTTCAGTAGTAAGAGCGCGAATTTACTGACCAGAAGGTTCGTGGTTCGAATCCGACATCTGCCTCTCGACTTCCCCTGTCTAGGCTTGGGCAGCCTGTACCCCAGACCTCGTACTTCCTTCTGGTGGCATGGCAGTTAGGCACCGAAAGGGTGCTACAGCTGAACGATTTTTTTCAAACCGTAGAATAAGCCGAGTTGAATTCCGACAGTGCACACACCCAATGTGTGTCCAAAAGCATAGAGGCTTAGTTCAACAAAATTTGTGGAAAAGGACTGAGCCCATTGGTAACCAAAATGTGTGGAGACGAATATAGACGAAATTATTTACAAATAAAAAATGGGTTGCCTGTTTAAAAGCCCGGAGAAAAGGGTGCTTCTGAAAGACAGGCCTCTTGGCGGCAGCGTCGAAACAAACAAAATGTTGAGAAGTTGTCGTTCGGAGATGATGTGGCAATGAGATGCTCAAGTTTACTGTGAATATACACTAGAATCGGTTGTAGACCTAGTATATGTGCAGTGGTTACAACTGTCACAGTTGAGTTCGCCGATGATCGGGGAAGATAAAGTCAGAGAACGCTACGTATTGGGGACAGTAACCGATTTGGTTGACACGTAAAACCAGGAGTGAAAATTTCGGGAGAGAAGGCAGGGCGCAAAAGGCGATACTCTGGATTTATGTGCGTCACTGAGCGCGCAACCACGCGTTGTCCGCCAACGTCATTATCACCATCATAGACACTAGTGTTGACAATGACGCTTCCCGATCTAAAGCTGCCACCTTGGAGTGGTAGTCGCGCTTCAGTTCTGCAATAATCCAACGGGCTATACTGACTGGAACTTCGCACCACAATGGATAACCACACTTGAGAGGTCAAAGGTGAGTAGCCAGACTAAACACAGGGAAACTACGCACCAGGAGTAAACGTGTTACGAGGCGGTCTGAAGGTAAAGTCGTATTGAAGTCAGCAAGGGACTTCCCCGGGCGACCGGCATAGCCATATTCATAGGAGCGGCGATTCTGCCTTCCCCCGACAGAAGACGGGTTAAAAAGACGGGCCCTAAAAACTGAATACTGTGGTAGCCCAATGGTTGACCATGAACTTGTCATGACCTCGATAGGGTTAAAAACGCATCTGCTGTGCCTGGCAGAATCAGGAGTGAGAAAACTATGTCTTACTCCCTGCGCACTCAACAAATCCCAGCCCTCTGCAGCCGAGGTCAGACAGGGCCTCTAAAAGCCGCGGCAACCGCTGCCTAACGAGTCAGTTTTTTTAGTCAGGTTGGGGGAAGGGTCCCAAACAAAACCCCAAGTCCTCCTGCTCTTCGTTGGTGAGAATTTCGAGTCAAAAGGCTCAAAATGGGGTACATCGACTCAGCCCTCTCCCTAGGCCTGGGCAACCGGGTAGTTTCATTTGCCCACACAGTTCTCTGTCCACCGATGTCCCTTTCCAACCCCTTCCCAACATACAGACGAAAGTTGATGGGCCATTGAATTGCCAGTTAGCTGACCGATGTGCCTTACATGCCCCGCTCCACATTAGCAATAAGAAAATAACATTGCTAAATCCACGAGATCCTTTCTATATCGAAACTTTCAACATCCGCACTCTATGCCGAATTGGCAAACGAGTAATGCTTGCCAGACCTAATATTGATGCTGTGTATGAAACACACAAACAAGACCCTAATGTGTTTATGCATCTTAAAATAGCAAGAACAAACTTAGCTGTTTCACATTTCACTGTGATTTCGTCTGATGATCCAGAAGCGATGACTTGTAGGAGTTGCACTCAGCCAAGGGTTGAAAGCGCTTTACTAGACTGGATTTCAGTGAGCGATCTTTGCGCCGTCCGGTCATTCTCAATCAAGCTCAACGCCACTCGACGTAAACAATGGGGTCTGTTTGTAGTGTTGGAAAATGACCGAACGGACTACAGTTGTCACTGAGAAAGATACTTTCCATCGAGGGTTACCTGGCTTCATTCGTCAAGCAAGAAGCGCTGATATTGTGAGCCTTGTGAGCGATACGAATGTCCAAGACGGTCGTCTGAGCTCTTCGGAATCACAACTGGGCGACCTATTCGGAGTAGATGCTCGGGACACAGAAAACGGAGAATGTGCAGATCATAAAATGCTTCAAGCCAACACGAATTTTCCATACAGACACTCACACCTTGTAAGCTGGCAGCCATCAAGTGCAAGTCAAACGTAGACGCAACTAGACCAAGTGGCTGCAAGTCACCGGTGGAGCCACGGTTCAAGACTGCCGGTTCATCCGGGACACAATTTGATTCTGAGCAAGCCTAACAGTTCGCTTTCCTTCAGGCCCTCGCAAGTCAGTAAGAAACATGCCAATCCACCATATTCGGATAAATACCATGGCTCAGCGGTTTCGATCTGAGCTAGCTCAACAACTCTCTACAGTAAACCAATGCTGCACTGGTAGGGAGTGTGGCGGTCACTCATTAGATCACGCGTCACAAACACTCAAATCACGTGACAATTCCTGTCCCATTTGCAACCTTAGCCGACTACATGTGCACTACAGTTTCCCATCCATTTTTGTTTACGCGGCTACCACCTGCGTCACGCGCCAGGCTTACGAACTTCAACCACATCAGGTCCAGTTGCATTCAAGCACGATGGACACCCCTCCCTTCACACTGCACATAATAAATAGGCATGCAATGCGGCCCAGAAACACACACTCAGGAGCACAAGACAGGAAGTCGACCGAGCTCCACGAGTCTCCACGGACAACTATGGAACATGTTTAACAACTATACTGTAGAGAAGACACGTTTCGCGTCCGGAACTTCACTAAGAAACTTTCGACGTTGTCCTCAAACGACAAGTCACTTTTTGGCCTATTCCCTTCTTGTATTGTATTTATTTTAATCAAGTACAAATAACTTTCGTAACCATCATCCTTCTCGTAAAACAGACATTTGTCACCTGATACTCAACCTACTTACGTTACAACCAGACCACTAACAGGAGCACGTGAATGAAGCATGGCAAAATGTGAAAGAACTTATGCTAGTGGCGTTCAGTGCTGTCCACCCAACTTCTGCGACAGGATAAAACGATCCATCGATGTCATCGAGAACACTAGTCCTGACTGATGCCGGAAAATCCATACCAGCAGGCGACGAGTACGATGGCGTACACAAACCCACCAGATGCCAAATAGTGGAGTCTAAAGAAAAATGGAGAGCTTTCGTGGGCATCGAAGGTTCAGAAAATGAAGGCTTTTTTCACCGGAAACAGCCGTGTTCTACACCAACTAATACGATGGACCATACGACCGATTGACCGAAAAAAGCAACGTGCAGTCAAACAAGTGAAAATGAAGGCCCAACAAATCAATGACAAAGACGCTAATTGGAAAATGGGCCGAACACTTCGAAGAACAATGTATAGAAATGGGATTCGAAATACCCCAGATCAAATATGAGAAGCTACCACGACCAGACAATCCATAAACAGCCTTTCCAAAGAAGTCGGAAAACCTCTCGTCACCATCTAACAAAACTTATTGGTGCCAATGCTGAATATCGCACAGAAGGCTTGTGATGGTGATCAAGTGTGGGCGGGTGGGGTACGGAAGCAACCCCAGTCCACGTTTCGTAATTCCAGCCACAACGATTACTCTGTGCGCTCTGAATAAATGAGGCGAAATGGATCCGATTTCGCACAGAATGATTCCCGTAAGATGATTCGCTCAGCTGTAACACTATTTCGGTGCCTAGCTGCCATACCACCCCAAGGAAGCACGAGGGCTGGGATACTGCCAGGCTGCCCAAGCCTAGACAGGGGAAGTTGAGAGGCAGAGGCGGGGTTCAAACCACGGACCTTCCGGCCAATAAATTCGCGTTTTAACCGCTGAGAATTGGACTTTTGATTACGCAGATACTGGGTCTTATCGTTGTGTGGTGGTTTGTGTGCCTGCTCAACCTACTGAACTATATTAAGGGGTGTCCGTGCGACGCAGTCTCTATATCAGGTGGGGCAATGGTTAGAGGTCTGACCGACATAGTCTGCTGACCCTGTAGGTTGGGGTTGGAACATGTGTAGTGAATTGTATCAAAAGGGTAATGCACCTGCATTTCTCGACTAACACCGGTGCCTTGTGGCCAAATGTATGAGCAAGGGCTTTGGTCGAGGTGGCTCAGTAGTTAGAGCGCGAACTTACTGACCAAAAGGTTCATGGTTCGAATCCGACATCTGCCTCTCGACTTCCCCTGTCTAGTCTTGGGCAACCTGTACCCCAGACCTCGTGCTTCCTTCTGATGGCATGGCAGTTAGGCACCGAAAGGGTGCTATAGCTGAACAACTTTGGTCGAGGATCCTAATCGTCCTCCCGTCTAGTCTGGGTGCACTGGCAGTATCCCGGCTGTGCAACCTCGATGCGCAACTCCGGCGATCCAGAGACAGCTGCAACAGGCTGTGGTTTGTCTGGAGATGTCCGTGAAATAGTCCCACAAGCGAGAAGTTGGTTGTTATCTCTTCGTCGTATCTGCTTACTCCCCAACTGACTGTAGCTCTAGAACCACCAAAAACAAATTTTATGGCACCTTAAATGCCTTTTGAGGTGACCTGGAAACCCAGATATCGTTGTGGTTGTCGGAGATCTGAATGCAAAATTGGACAGACTTAGGGAAGCTGAGACTCAATTAGGTACTCGACATGGACAATGGGGATCAAGAACTTCAGCTCTGCGCTGACCACAGTCTCTTTTTATGTGGTACGAACTTCCGAAACAACCGGTCGCCTGGTTACATGGTGTCCTCCAACAGCCTGTCAGCTGCGAACTCAAATCGATCACATCGTCACCATTTACCGGTGGCGCAGATAAATAAATGACTGTCGCTCGTTCTCGAACGCACATGGATTCCAACCACGCGCTCGTCCTAAATCTGTTGGGCGAAATTCCGCTCGGATATCGCTTCACCACTTGCAGTTAAGCGCCAGTACGGCCAAGAAGGCCATTCCGCAAGCGATTGGCCAGTAGATCAGGCCGTATGCCAGTCGAACATCAAGGCGAGCTATGGTTGGCAGAAAGCCTAGACCCAACAGTCTAATATAATCCAGTATTGTGGGGTATGCAAGATATGTATTGTTCATACTCACATCACTCTCGTTTGAACAGTCGTCCTCCTGTCCTGGCGTAAATATTCTGGTGAGCCCACACCAAAGGGGGGTAGCACTGGACTCGAGTTTCGCTCTTATTAGAACTCATCAGCAGTGCATATCCAATGGCCGTGTCGGGGTGTGAACTCTGGACATTTGACATGCGAGGCGAGCGTGTTACCACTACCCCACCAGCGCACGTTGGATGCATCTGAATCTTCACGTCTGAACGGGTGATAATGAATCGTGCACACCAATCACATGGCTCAAACGTGAACACGTTCGCCCGTTCAGACGTGAAGATTCAGATGCATCCAACGTGCGCTGGTGGGGTAGTGGTAACACGCTCGCCTCGCATGTCAAATGTCCAGAGTTCACACCCCGACACGGCCATTGGATATGCACTGCTGATGAGTTCTAATAAGAGCGAAACTCGAGTCCAGTGCTACCCCCCTTTGGTGTGGGCTCACCAGAATATTTACGCCAGGACAGGAGGACGACTGTTCAAACGAGAGTGATGTGAGTATGAACAATACATATCTTGCATACCCCACAATACTGGATTATATTAGACTGTTGGGTCTAGGCTTTCTGCCAACCATAGCTCGCCTTGATGTTCGACTGGCATACGGCCTGATCTACTGGCCAATCGCTTGCGGAATGGCCTTCTTGGCCGTACTGGCGCTTAACTGCAAGTGGTGAAGCGATATCCGAGCGGAATTTCGCCCAACAGATTTAGGACGAGCGCGTGGTTGGAATCCATGTGCGTTCGAGAACGAGCGACAGTCATTTATTTATCTGCGCCACCGGTAAATGGTGACGATGTGATCGATTTGAGTTCGCAGCTGACAGGCTGTTGGAGGACACCATGTAACCAGGCGACCGGTTGTTTCGGAAGTTCGTACCACATAAAAAGAGACTGTGGTCAGCGCAGAGCTGAAGTTCTTGATCCCCATTGTCCATGTCGAGTACCTAATTGAGTCTCAGCTTCCCTAAGTCTGTCCAATTTTGCATTCAGATCTCCGACAACCACAACGATATCTGGGTTTCCAGGTCACCTCAAAAGGCATTTAAGGTGCCATAAAATTTGTTTTTGGTGGTTCTAGAGCTACAGTCAGTTGGGGAGTAAGCAGATACGACGAAGAGATAACAACCAACTTCTCGCTTGTGGGACTATTTCACGGACATCTCCAGACAAACCACAGCCTGTTGCAGCTGTCTCTGGATCGCCGGAGTTGCGCATCGAGGTTGCACAGCCGGGATACTGCCAGTGCACCCAGACTAGACGGGAGGACGATTAGGATCCTCGACCAAAGTTGTTCAGCTATAGCACCCTTTCGGTGCCTAACTGCCATGCCACCAGAAGGAAGCACGAGGTCTGGGGTACAGGTTGCCCAAGACTAGACAGGGGAAGTCGAGAGGCAGATGTCGGATTCGAACCATGAACCTTTTGGTCAGTAAGTTCGCGCTCTAACTACTGAGCCACCTCGACCAAAGCCCTTGCTCATACATTTGGCCACAAGGCACCGGTGTTAGTCGAGAAATGCAGGTGCATTACCCTTTTGATACAATTCACTACACATGTTCCAACCCCAACCTACAGGGTCAGCAGACTATGTCGGTCAGACCTCTAACCATTGCCCCACCTGATATAGAGACTGCGTCGCACGGACACCCCTTAATATAGTTCAGTAGGTTGAGCAGGCACACAAACCACCACACAACGATAAGACCCAGTATCTGCGTAATCAAAAGTCCAATTCTCAACGTCCAGGTGGGATCAGTGATATGGAAACGACATGTCAATCAATTACGGTCGACTGAGTGCCCGATCTCAACGGTAGAACATCTACTAGATCACAACCTGCAGCTTGAAACCTTCGATCTCCCAAGACCAGCAGCTATAGCCACTGCCTCGTATGTACCGCCCAAGACAGATCCATTACTGCAACCGAGACGCCGTACCGGTCGCACTAGAAAAAGGGTGGAACCTTTACAATTTGATTCGCGTCGACAATCTTACGTTGGACGGCCAAAGGGGGGAGGTATCAGGAAGGTCAGATTCCTGAAAGCAACCACTGAATGCCCGAAATCTACTGAGACCATCAGCTCTGCTAGATGTTCACCAGACAGACAATGCCCTCTCAGTATGCAGCGCTCCACAGCCTTGTATCAAACCCAGGCAGCGCGTGTCAGCGTTGATCAAGGTCAGACATCGCCCCCGCAATATGCAGCGCATCGCAGCCTTGTACCAAGGCCAGACCGCATGTGTCAGCATTGGACCAAGTTAGACAGTGTCCCTCCAATAACTAAATTGAGACCGTTGTATTCTCGCACTCGTACGCACTCACACTCTCGCACTCGCTTTTTCGGAATATAGCTGTTATGTTCCCTTCTGTGAGTCTTTTTTTCCGGCATTAGGCACTGGAGCGGGTCAGCAGTCAGATGCAACAGGTTGGCGAATCAGCAGACGTAACATAAGGTGAGCTGGGATGGCCTGCTTCAAAACGCTATCCATCACCTGTAGCTTCCGGGCGCCCAGTCATCAGTTTCGTGGACTAGCGCGACCATCGCTCCATTCCAAGCAGAGAGATGGTTGCCTTCGTCAAGCTACTGACGAAACACCAGGTAGAAATCCTTTGCCAGTGCAAACGACGTTCTCTTCAGGATCCTTGGATGCACCCAAGGATCTGGCCCCAACGCGCAGAACGGGTTTGCCTTGTTCAAGATTTGACGAATGCCCTAGTCCGTGAAGAGCAAATTGATTACAGACCACTCGTGATTACGCCTTGACAAGATTGGGTGTAGCGAGGTCGTTGGGGCAGAATACAGGCCTCATAGTATTTTCCGCAGACTTCAGATAACACAATTCCGTAATTTTTGTGTTCCCCGTTCCTGTCTCTCAAGGATAACGCGGTTGGCTTATTTCTGCGGCTACGTCTCATATACTTAAACAGCACGTTCTTGTTTCTCCTGATGAGGTCTAGTATGGTTGCTTGTATTCGTATGCTTTATTGGAGGATTTCTGATTTACAGCGGTCTCGCTTTTTACGAAATGCCATCATTCATTCTGAATCCTGTAATCAACTTGTGAAAAAACTGAGAGCTCTTTTCCACAAGAAGTCGAACCCTTTTGGGTAGCCTGCAGCCGTCCGACCGCTTTTCTGGGATGAACATCGCGTCAGCCTCGTGAACTTTCTGAACAATGGTCCTGGATGAAGTTTCTTGCTCGGAGTTGAGTCAAACGGCGTTTGATGAACTCCACGATTGGGTAAGTCTTCGAAAGCTTGCCTGCGGTGTGGTAAAGCATCCAAGTCATCTGTGAAAACCCACCTACGGTCGTGGCCGCAACCGACTGGACGCTAGTCTCGTCTTCACATCAACTATGCAGGTCTAGTTGGTGGCCAAAACGTTTTGAGTGTGGTCGACGCCTACTACAAATGGCCAGAAAGTCTTCCAGTGAACAGCCCGACAACTGCCGCTACAGTCCTGGAAAGCCGGCGAGTAATTAGTTGCTTTGGAACGCCATGGAATATTGCATCTGACAACTGCAGTCGGTTCACGTCATCGATTTTCACGGAGTTTTGTCGGGAGTATGACACAACTTGTGTCTGCTAGCCGCCGTTTCGTCCACAGTCGGACGGCCATGCGGAGTTCTTCGCTGGCACTCTAAAGCCAGCACATCAGGAGACCGACAGAAATTTTTTCTACAAAGGTTCCCGCTGGCATATCGAATGACATCAAACTCTAATTCACCTGATGGAGCGTCACCAGCAGAGGCACTGCTCCGATGTACGCTTCAAGCGCTGCGTGACACTAATAAGCCACAGAAGGGGCAATTGAGTGGACACAACATCAAAATGGGGGATACGTCAACCGGCATCGCGGCGCAGCCGCGCACTCCCTCAGCCAAGACCAGGGAGTGCTTGTTCGCGGCACAACAGCAGACACCCAAAGTGCATTTCAGGGCATATCCTTCGCCGGCGCGGAGGTGTTCTACGGGCTCCAAGTTGGCCCAGCCTGGTGGATCCGGCACACAAACCAAATCAGGCTGACAAATGCACAAATCCAGCTCACCGGGTCGAGTGAGTTAAGTCTAGAGATGCTCTTGGACACTTGCTCTCGGCACCATTGCGGAAAGTTCATTTGGTGCTCCGTCGGAGGTCCAGCCCTATCACGCATTACGACCGCGAAGCTAAAGAGGGCCCGTAAACCACTAAGGTCACTACAAGTAAACGCTTCGCAGCTATTTCAACGAACTTCAAGCGGGGTCTTACGGGGAATTCCGCACTGATACAGCTTTTCCGCCAGCAGTTAGACACTGGTACGGCCAAGAAGGTCACCCCGTACGCAATACGCCAAAAGATCGGGTCGTTTGCCTGTCAAACATCGAGGCGGGCTATGATTGGCCGAAGCCTGTAACCAACAGCCTATTGTGATCCAGCGTCCGCCGAATGCCGGTTGCCAATAACGCACCTAGGAGGCATCAGAAGTTCCAGAGCGCTATCACCGCACACACTTTATACACGACGCACTGTGCCTGGTTTGACCTGACTTTGGCATTTAGCACACATTGTGCATCTTTTTCGGCTGTTTTGACGGCAATCCCATGTTGGAATTTCTGGAAACACCCTCATTACACGGCAGCCCCTTTTTTCTTTTTCCATGGTCATGTGAGGCGCAAACAACTGTCAACTGAGACCGCCAGATCTTGAATTTAGACGAACTTATCTTATTTGTCTTCTGAACCACCTTCCAGCTGCCCTACTGGCTGATGTGAGTTCGTGCTGGAATGGGTTGTGTTGACCAACCCTTTCCGGACAGTGGTCCTGTATAACTCTTTTACTGAGGCTGGCCCCAATTTAAATTGATCAAGAAAGGTGCGTACTCCTGACAAGTACGCACAACAGAAGTTTCTAATCCACATTTGAGGTTCGGGATTTCAAGCCCAGTAGCAGAGGAAGCCAAATGTCAGCACACAGTGGTCACTATGTCCCAGTGGAGCGTTAATTAACACTTGATCAGCGAAGTGTCTTTCGGTAGTGATGACCAAATTCTGAAGGGACGGTAGTTGGCCTGAGCGGTATCTGGCAGGTGCGACGACATGTTGAATACAAGCGTCCTGTTGGACGATTTTATCAGGGACACTGCGAAATGCCTACTAGACCCAACGCGCTGGAGCTCTATTCAGTAGGCCTTGGAGGCAATAAAATCACCTACCAGGAAGAGATGTGCAAACGGCAGCTAGGAGAGGATTCCTTAGGTGTTTGTATGAGGAATTGGTCATGCTCCAGAAGAATTCCGGGGCAACGGTAGACCACAACGTGCAGAAGAGAATCGGTCCCGCGCAGCTGGATTTGAATCCAAGGTGCATCGCAAAAGATGCATGAGGGGTATCGGAAATAATTATCGGGATGGGCGGGGCAGCAGGTCAATATGAAGCCGCCCCACCAACCCTCCAGCTCTTCGGGTCAAGGATTTTGCGAAGATTGGCGTGGCGGGGGCTTAACTTCTGGTTGAATTGGAGGAGTAATCTCAAAGACCTTTGGCCAGCAGTACGCAACACAGCCTGTTTCAGTATACCAGACTGCGTTTCGGTATCAAGAGAGTACCGCCCATACTTCAGTAGATCAAAGAGCCAAGGTTGAAGGGTACCTTCGGAGTTGCAGCCTATTCGGACAATCTCATCGTCATGGGGTCCAACCCTGACGATCTGCTGCAGCTCACTGATTTCGTGCTTCGACGTGTTCAAAAGTATGATTCAGATTGCGCCAAGAAAGATGCAACCCCTTCATGCGGTCAATGAAGTACCTCGGGTTCAATATTGACGAACACGGCCGCCGGTCAAACCTAGGGAACACCGGCCACATCAAACGCATGTCAGCACCAACAGATGCAACACACCCCAGGTCCTCCCTTAGTCTCGAAAGCCACTTCAACTCGTTCCTGTCCATTATGCATCGCCTCTGGGACCCACTGAACCAATTACTCACTAAGGGCCAGAAATGATGCTGGCCCGAAGATTGCCAACGCGCCTTTGAATCTGTCAAATCCATTCTGGGTTCCGAAGCCAAGCTTTAGACGCACACCCAAAATTTCTCTGAAACCATAGTTCGGAGGAGAAAAACTTTAGCATAAAGTTTCGGCATTTGATGGTATTTATTCGGTCCCTTAAGATCTCTCCATGCGGCCTTGGCTTTGTTGAAAGTCGTTTAAATGTACTTGAGGTCCACCATGGCCACGAGATTCATATTTTAGTGGGTACCGATGGCTTCGCGCGATTTCTCCCTAATGGTAGTGGGAAATTCGTGGAATAGCCTGTTTCTTCACGTGTTTTCTTTTGTATTGCATTCGGAAATAATCTCGAAACGACATGAACAATAAATGCGCTCTCTATGTTGACGCAAACCGAAAAGTAAGCAGCTTTCCACGACCTGTATATGAAGAGGTCTTCCGTCGTGACAGGCATCCTGCCAAACAAAGTCACGGAATTCTTCGCAGCTAGTAAGCTTTTTGTTTTTGTTTTATGATAGCCAGTACACGCTTTATCGGCGCAAGGCTATACCGAACCATCGATAGTGACGTTGGGCGAATTGGTGTGTTCATGGGCAGACTAAGCAAACAGCACAATAAGGTGGCCAGGGCTTTCAAGTCCTGGCGCAAGCTAAACGGATTGAGGCGGTCTTGTGGGTGCACGTAACGCCCTCATCCGGCAAACATTATGGATATGGTGAACCACGGGCAAACCGTCGGACTGAGCATGGTAGTCGCGGTACCATCATGGCGACGCCGTGCTTGGGTCCGTGGAGAGCTCCGTACATGAACATCTTGGGTGAGTCCTTTATGGTTGTGATTGTAGCTAAGATTCGCCAAGCAGTCGTCACAAATTACGACTAGCATGGATCAAAGATATTCTTGGGTCTATTGAAGGCGCACAGTGTTTCATTGCTGTCATTCAGAGGAGGCAGTGAAATAGCCGTGTTTACAGTGGGGACTTCAACTGAGAAAAGTCTCAGGAAGACCGCTGGAAAGCACTATGATGTGAGTTAAACTGTGGCCTGAAATAACAAGCAGCCACGAGTGGTCACAATTCCTAACTAACTTATGTCTTCTGGACCCCGGTTTTCAAGTATCTGACGAGAGCCTTGTCGATATGAAGTACACGGACATCGTTCCCATCTTCCAAGAGGAGGAAAAGGCGCAGATGTTTTTGAATGAAATGACCGAAGCCATGCCGTCCTTTGGCACGCACCCACAAGGTCCAAGGTAATAAAGATGTTGATTTACAACTGGTTGGTAGCATGATCGGGCAGTCCTGATTAAAAGATTACATTCAGAATAAAGCGTCAGTTTTTCGTAGTTGCAGGTAATGGACCGCGTGGGCGAGAAAGTACAGTCAAGAATAGGAATGGATTAGTTGCGGGTGTGCTATCAAACTGGGTATGGCAGTGCTTTGCCATAATTGTACTGGCGTACTTCGGTTTCTGGACAGCCCCGCAACGGACGTCATGTTTGAGGCGATTGGGCTGGGACGTATAATCCTGCATGCTCCGGGATTTTTGAGTTAGCCAGGAGAATTCGCAGAGGTAGGACGAAACCCATGCAAGATCGCAGGTGTATTTCTGGTCCGTTTAGGGATCTTTGAGGATGAAAATCACCGACCAGGTGGAGTAGAGAAGCAGAAAACAGGGCGTCCAAACCGGGTACTGCCGAAGTTCGAAACTTGGAAATACGTGGGGATGTGATGAGGTCAGTAAAGCCCGGTGAGTTTATGGAGATATCTGATAGGATTAGGTGCATTAATACAGGGAAAAACTGAACGCTTACCACAATCAGGTTGGCGACAACAGGTGAGTAAATGAGACAGGATAAAAGTAGAGTTATACTTATTAGACTAGCGATCAAGCACGGGTTGAGTTTTCCAATAAATGCTATTATAGTACAAGAGATTTGGAGCAAACCGGTATAAGCACGCAGATGTGATGTGGTTAGGGAAATCAAACGTGTACTGACTGACGGGAGTAGGACCTCCGAGATGATGGACAAGTTTCTCTGGAGTTTATTACATGAGTTTGACACTGAACATGCCACTTACAGTCCAAGGAGAAGCATTCGAATTTGTGAAGTGTTATATGTACATTCGACCTTGTATTAGTTCTGAGTGTAGTGTAACAGATGAGGTCAATGCAAGAATCTACGAGGCTTGGTTTGCGTTTGCTAATCTATGGCGTTAAAGTGGCATATATCTTACTATCAAGAAGCGTGTGTAGCACGCTGCAATATGGGTTGTTTTGTTGTATGGCTGTGAAACTTGGTCTGTTTCAGCAGCGGAACTAGGACGTCTTTGGGTGTTTGAAAACCGTTGTCTCAACCGTAGCTCGGCAATATGTAGACATGGTTTTGGAAGTGAAGATGAACTAATTGAGCAAGTAGTGGGTTTACCTTTATAACGGTAGTACTCCAGCTTGAGCCTGGACACCAATTTGGAATTGTGGACAAAAGAAGTTAGTAAGCGCTTGGTGAGTTAGCCACTACAACTTTGTTTAATTATGTGCTTTAAATGACATCGCGGAAGATGTATACGAGACATAGTTGATTATACATTTTCCCTTTCAGAAACTCTGCCGAGCAAAAGGGGATTCCTGAAACTGAGAACTGGATTGACCACATTACGTTTGTACCAACGCAACCAATAAATAGAAACATGATTTTTAAAGGTGGTTGTGTATTTTTTTAGGTATGGAGTTGGCAGACGGATGACACGTATGGACATGAAGGACCGCCGTTGGTCGTCGGATTAGTCTATTATGTATAGTTGGGGCATTTGTCAGGTACAAGCACTTGCACGGGCACTTCGGTTACTATAAGTAGATTTCGGGTTCGGCTGCTGGGATTATTGGGGTCTCACATTCGGCGTTGCACATAGACACAGGCCTGCCAATTACGAAAAGTAGCCAAGGTAGGCGATATCCACTGCAGTTATGAGTTTTTTTGATCCGCGCTGGGCGTCAGATGAGGATACCACGCATAACTGAAGCCCCATTTTTATCGGGCCACATAAATACTAGCCTGGCTTTTACTATAGGTAGCAGGAGGAAGCGACAGCGCACACAGTTACGGGTATGATGGATCGTCGTTGGTCGTTAGATTGGAGTAGCATAAGTGAAGTCGAATGATCGGCGTTGCATACAGGCACTGGCCAAGCGGTTACGGAAAGAAGCCAAGGTAGGCGATATCGTGTACGGTTATAAGCATGACGTCCGTCGTTGGCCGTTAGACTAGGTTTGTGTGCGTAGTTGCGACCTCGTATTCATTGGTTCGCATAAATACTGGCCTCGAGTTTATTTTAAGTAACGGCGATAAGCGACAACGCGTACAGTTGTGAGTATGACGGATTAGGTTACCGGGCACAATCAGTGCTTTATAACCAACGCCGCACATGGACACGGGCCTAGGAGCTACGGGTTGTAGCCAAGTTAGGCGACATCGAGCACAGTTATGAGTATGACGGGTCGTCGTTAGCCGTTGGATAAGGTTACAGTGTATAGGTGAGGCATCATAAGCAGCGTCGCACATAGCCGCGGGCCTAGCAGTTACGATAAATAGTCGAGGGGAGTCACAGTGGCTACCGTTATCAGGATGAACGCTGTATAACGTATTCCACATATGGTTAGTTATATTCCTACTAGAAATGATAACACTGTGCTGGTAATTTACCCAAGTCTACTTTCTGATGCTGTATTATCCACAGCCTAGTCATGCATAGTTGGGAAAGGCGATCATCCACAGAGATGGCACTCGCACCTTCACTGCACAAGTCCTGCTGTTTTCTAACAATGTTGTACTTAATGGAAGCTGGGCTCCATATGAAAATGTGTTGTGACGAAGTTCGCTGAACAAAATTACCTCGTTTGTTAAATCTGGGGAGTATAAAGCAACCAAACGCCAATGACCGATTTTCCTGGGTAAAATTTGCATTGGATATTCTGTAGATGTTATTTTCATTCTTGAAGAAAGCCAAAATATGGTAAAGTGCAATTTCGTGTTTTATGTCTTGTAAACCGGTAACAAAATGCAAATCGATGATGGCACGTGACCTTGAAAGTTCGCTCACTTAAACAAACGGCTATGAACAACATATCACATACAAGTGCAAATGGAGTACACTAATTCCCCGTAAAAGTCTGAACTTCGAAAACCCTATAGGTTGGGCGAAAATAACTTGGGTATGCTTCTAGTGATCGGCGGTTCCGACTTGCTTCTCACCAGCTACATTCCTTCACTGGAAATCATTGTAGCGTCGGATACTTCGTAGAATGTTAGTTGCGCAGTGATTTCGCTTGTAATCCTCGGCAGCAGCCAGAAGTCCATTGCACATGCGGTCAGTCCCCTGACGCCCACCGAGCACAAGTGCAGTCGGATGGAGAAGAGAGCTTCGGCAAGTGTTTATTGTCAAAACATTTCATAAAATGCCCTAAGGTTGTCAGTTTACTTTACTGACCAGTCACAACTCGCCTATAAGAAGGGAATTTCGGTGTATGTCGCCGACCGTCTTCAGCGAAGGGGTACCCTGCTTCTGGGATACGACTGCACCATCAAAAGCCCCGTAGAAGCCGGCCCACCATCGTGGCTCATTGATTCAAGCAGGCCAGACCCAGAGCACACTGTGGTAGCAACTACTGCCGGAGCTCGGACTTTTCCACACCCGGGTGCGGAGTGGGGCCCGGAAAATTTTTTTATTTCCGCGGTAGGTTTGCGGAAATTCCCCACCCGGATGCAGAGCTCCCGCGAAACTTTCTGTCCCGGTGCCGAGTGTGATTAAATGGCCATCTCCAGGGCCGAAACTGCTCATTTCCACCACTCCAGTGACAGCCACTGTGGAAATACCCAAAGCAGAACTATCATACTTTGATGGTAACCCAAATAATCAGTTGATGTTTGTTCGCCAGTTGAGAGCTAAGTGGAGGACGTCGGTCAGGGTTTGCCATGTTAGATCCACTATTGTCAAAGTGACGCGAAGACAGACATTCAAGAACGCATGGCGCTCCCGTCGTAGTTAGCACATCCCAAGGATAAAGAGATTCTACGCAATGTTTTTGGTCAGCCTAGTTATTGCCTGCTCTTTACTTGAAAGCATATTCCGATTTGTATTGCAGACCATTAGAATAACCAAGTCTCTGTATAAAAATGCGAAACTGCGGAATTGCGCTAAAGCGGATGCACTATTTTTCAGATTTGTCTTCGCTTACCGTTGCAGAGAGAATAGTTCGCCCTCTTTCCTTGACATTGAAGCACAAATGGGCTGATGTTGAAGATAATAGATTGATGACTGGTCAGATTCAAACGTTCACAGACTCAACAGGGTTTATGGACACGCGCAACGGGATTACACGAAGTCGGTTTAACCAACCGGCTGGAGAAGAGAACGTAGGACACCCTCCTTCGCCGGTAACTTTTAACAACCAAGGTCCTAGACGATATGGTTTTACGAGTTTTCTAACCAACATAAGGCCGAACGTAGACCACAGTCCAAGGCCCTGCTCATTATGTTCACAAACCCATCAGATCCCCGGCTGCCGACGCTTTCTATCTATTTTGATAACATGCTCTGTTTGCTTGGGAGACTTCGGGTCGGTTGTTCGATGTGGGTAATCTGACCGTAGAGGACGATACCACAGGTTGTGGCATGCAACAAAACCCAGAAACGAAGCAGGGGCGACATCAAAGACTGAGAGGTTTTGTGCCTTTACTCAGAGTAGTCGGCTTCCGGGACATCCAAGGATTTATTCTTGTTGAGCTTGACGCTTCTGCAGGGAAGGTGACAGCGTATGCGTTTTTAGACCACGCAACCGATATAGCGTTGGTAAAGCGGAGACTTTTGGTAAAAAATGAGGGTTAGGCTGCCACCCACTTGCGCGGCCATTATTACATTGGGCGGCTCAATGGAATGCACCCCCGAGGCCAACAGCATCAGTGGATTAAAGCCAGCCAATTGCTATTGAAGGGGCATTTATCGTAGATGGCTTACTAATGCGAAGCTGTCCTATCCACCAAACAAGTGGCCAGCTCGTGCACGCAACTTGACGAAGTCACCTTTAACGAATTGGAAGATGACGAGGTAGGAATCCTCCTCGGATGTGACTATTGGAAGCGCACTGAGTATTTACGCACCGCTCGGGAGGTAAAAAGCCGTTTTCCGTGAAAACCTTGCTTGGCAAGATAACTTGCCCGCTGAAAATCAGGAGGGAAGCCGGTTGTCAGTCAGTGCATAACCGGGTACAGTCAGGACATCCAGGAGCATTTGCAGCGGCTCTACAATACGGAATTCGCAGACGCTTTAGCATACAACACCAGCCTGTCCTTGGAGGGTCAGAATGCATTATTGATAGTAGAGACTGGTGCGGTGCGGTTAAATGGCCCAGGTTATGCCATCTCAGAATTCAGCGCAATAAACCATTGCATGTAGGTTGTAACGGGCGAACGGTATCTTCGAGTGACGCGTAATACCAGAACCTCCGGGCAGGCAAAACAAAGTCGGAGCTGGGTCTCTATACGGTACTATTAATATAAGACAAATTCACAAATTATACAAACCTCGACAGTAGATACTCGTCCAAGACAAATGGTCCACTTGGACTACAAAGGTACAAACCAAAGGAGCAAACAGGCTCCCACGTGGGACAGTCACACGTGCACAAAGTCGGTCACAAATGGCCGGATGACCTCAAGGCCAAAATGGGTGAAGTGGTAAGGACAAACAAACGCTAGTTCATATACACGCACTAAACACAAAAGTGGGGCGGGGGTTACAAATAGGGACAGAATAAACGTGGGGAATTTCAAGTGTCAACGTGATGAACGATACACCGCCCGCCAAATTCTCCACGTTGATTCAGCGTACACCCCGGTTCTTGCATTCTACCTACGCTCAGCTCCATTCTAAGGCACCCCATCAGCCACCGACACGAATGGTCCGAGTCCACTCCTGCCACAAGTGCCGACTTCGATGGAGTACAAGCCTAATCGCGTCCCTCCAGTAAACACACCTTTCTAATATCTCTCTTAAGAACGCCGCCCGCCGTTCTAACATGCAGGGTTCTTACTAAGCCATCTGGGCTCGCCTCACAACTATCCACTATCCCTAGAGGCCATTTCTCACGAGGCAGGTCCTCACCAGAGACCAGAACCAAGTCCCCTCGTTTCAATCCTTGAGATGCTCTGAGCCACTTAGTACGCACCTGCAACGTCGGCAGATATTCCCTTATCCAACGACGCCAGAATACGCCAGCGAGATAATTGACCTGTTTCCAACCGGCATGATATCGCGAAGCCAAACTGTCGCGACTGGGTACCGCAGGACAGCATCGCATGAGCAACAAACTGTTTGGAGTAAGCGGCTCCAAATCGTTGCTGTCTGATGATAATGGGACGGTAGGTCGGTTGTTTAGAATCCGTTCTGCCTGTATAAAGAGCGTGTTCAGTTGTTCATTGGTCAAACACTGCTCCCTACATGAACATAAAAGAACACGTCGTACCGACCTGATTATACGCTCCCACACACCACCACGGTGGCTAGCTGCTGGTGGATTGAAGTGCCACTGTATATCCATAGTCAAAAGCCGGTCTGATATTTTACTCTGATCCCACCGCTTTATATCATCCCGAAATTCCGTTAACGCTCCGACGAAGTTCGTGCCATTATCACTGTAGATATTGGTGGGCTTGCCACGTCTACCAACGAAGCGCATCAAACATTGTAGGAATGAATCGGTCGACAGATTGCCCGCCATTTCTAAATGGACTGCTCTAGTCTTCAGACAGCTAAAAATACAGCCATAGCGTTTTTCCTGTGAACGGCCGCGTTTAGTCTTAAAGGGTCCAAAGTAGTCCACTCCAACGCACTCGAAGGGACACCAACCTGACTCTACTCTGTCTGCCGGTAATGGAGCCATCATTTGTGTACCGGGCTGTGCGGACCGGCGCCTACATAAAGAGCACGCACCAATCTCTCGTTTAACGGCGCCGGTCCCATTGATAATCCAATATCGCTGTCGGATAGAGGCCATCGGATAGAGACCAAGACCTGCGATACCCCACAGTGATCTTCCACTTCGTGAAAGTGACGTATGATTAATGCAGTAACAGGATGTCGG